>JANHFL010002004.1:0-11188 GCA_032468155.1 Oxyrhabdium leporinum | reverse complement strand
GACAGAAATAACCAACAGATAGCATGGGGTGGGGTGGGGGAGCTTCCCCATGGCCTTTTGCTGCTATTGAGCACCTTCCGGATCTTTGTGGCTAAATCCACCAGGAGGGACTTCGCACTGAGGATTATGGGTCCACCCTCTCTGTGACAGGACGGACTACACTTCCCATCATGTTCTTGCATAGCCTCCCGCTGAGACTTGGGAAACCACAGCACAATCTGGGCTAATTGGCCCTCAAGCAACGGGCAGCCTCCCGCCAGCCAGGCATGTAACAGAGTTGTCGCCTCCCCCTTCTTCCGACCAAGGAGACCAGCAGCCAACCCCCCCCTCCCCCCCAGAAGACTGCCAGCTGCCATCAAGAGCCTTGAGGCACTCTGGGGCAGGCAGGCCAAGAAAAGGGTTTGATGGATGACTGCGACTGCTGTCTGGCTGGGAACCATGGGTAGGGGCATGGATTGCTCTGCATGCTTCTCCCAGCTAAATTCTGTGCCCTCGCCCCTCTCCCTCCATCTGGAATACAGACTTCTGTGGATTTTCCTTCTTCTTATTCCCGAGTAGCCACCTCAAGAGGCTGCCCCGCTGCCAGCCAAGAATTGGCAGCCTCGCAGAATTTTGTGCCAGATGAGATGTTGGGAGACGAAAGAAGCCAGAGACTCAAAGGCTGCAGCCAAGGAAGGTGGAATCCAGGAAAGAGGAAGGAGTAATTTGCCGACCCTTGCAGCTCAACAAGTGCCCGGGCACACCCTCGGAAAGGGCCCAGCGGAGCCTCTTCCTTGCTTCCATACAGATCATGCAGAAGGCACTCTGTGCATGCTCCGTGGCATTCTCGTTGGGAGCACGAAGGCAGCCGCTCAGAGTAGGTTGCAGCAGTCCTGCTAAGGCCGGCCTTGCCGCTCTGCTTCTTTTACTCCTCCCAAGCCGGCGCTTGTCTCGGCTCCAGCAAGAGCTCCCGAGGCCTTTGCTTTAAACGGCTTGGAGGCTGAATAACCGCCCCATCGTTTGGGGCGCCGCCTCCGCAGTGGCTTCGCTTCTCCGGCCCGAAGCGCCGCTTTTAAAGGCTCCGTCCACGTTTTAAGAGGAAGGCAGGCAGGCAAGTAACGTTACCGCAGGGCGCCCCGTTCCTCCTTCGCCCCTCGGGCTGCTCCAGAGGGGACCCCGACTCCCTCTGGGACGCCAAGCCCAGCCGGCTCCAGCGACCCCGCCCCAGGCGGCAAGACGCGCCCCGCAGAGGCGAAGCTAGCCAAGCTCCCGGCCGCCGCATCAGCGCCCCGCTGCCCAGCGAGCGAGCCTCTGGCGGCGAGGGCTGCCCACGTGGCGGCGGCGGTTGCGCCACGGAGGCGCCCCCCCCCCCCGGCGGCGGAAGAAGCGCGCCGCGCCCGGAGAGAGCCTCCCTCGCACGCTCCCGGGGCTGGCTAGGACGCGCGGCGGCGGCCCCTCCCCGGCGGGGCCGGGCGGGCTGCTGGGAGTTGTGGTCCGCGCCGCCAGCGCCGGAGCAGACCGTCGGTCGGTCGGGACGGGCGAACGGAACCCGGCGGCAGGTTGGGCGGGCAGGCGCGCGCGAGGGAGGGGCGGGAGGGGCGAGTGGGACGGGCGCCCCCGGAGAGGGCTTCTGCAAGGAGGCGGCGCGTGGCGAGGGTGCCCGGCACACGTCGGGCTCTTGCCCCGCGGCGGCGCCCCGTGGGCCGGGAGCCCGAGGGCTTCCGCCTGCCTCGGCCCCGTCCCCGGCGGGCGGGGCGGAAGGAGGGGGCTCCTCTCGGCAGGAAAGGCTTCGCCACCTGCGCAGCGGCACGCCTGGCTCGGCTGCGGGCAGCGGCGTGGGCGGCTGGCTCCCCGGGAAGGCAGGGGCTTTGCCGCAGGCCCGGCGCCCGGGCCGGGAGTCTGGGACCCCTTACGCGCCGCGGCGGGGGCGCCCTCCCGGCCTGCCACATTACCCTGCAAGCCGGGAAGCCCCCGCGGTCCGGCGCCCGAGTTACATAAGGCTGCTTCCGCCTGGGAGGCCCGGGCGGCAGTGCAAAGGGACCCCCAGCAACTGGGGCAAGGAAAGCCAAAGACTGAGTCAAACTGCAAACTTGGGGGTCTGCGTTGGACCGTTTGTCCATGGGCGCAGGCGATTGCAGATTGGGGGGGGGGGGTTGCCTTGCTGCTTTCTTTAAGGGGTCCCGTCCAGGCCATTTCGCTCTGGCAGAGGCTGGCATCCGCTTCTGGCCCAAAGGTAGAGCTAGGACGCTTCCCCCCGCGAGGCGTTTGCTGGCCCCTCTTGGCCCAGCGCTGGCTTATACTGCCCGAATCCTGCTGTTTGTGGAGGGTGCTTCACGCCTTTTGGGTTCCCGGTGCTAGCTGCGTTTGACGCTTGAATCTGAGGAAGGGCCACTTTGATGGAGGGCACTCCCGCCCCACCCCCCCCCAGAGTGGGTGTTTCTCTCCCTGGTGCAGAGGGGGTCCCAAGTGGGCCTGAGCCCTGCCCGGGCACTGTCCTTTTCCCAGCTGTTGCTGAGCTACAGTTCTGGGAAGCCATCCAGGAATGGGACACAGGAAGCTTGTTCATTTCCCCCAAGCAGGGATGGGTGGCACAGCTCGCCCTCTGGCTCAGGGAAAGGCAGCCCCGGGATGAACGGGCATCCCAGCTTCCCGCCTGAGCCGATAAGCCACAGCTGGGCCATCTTTGGGTCCCTTGAGAGTTGGTGACTCACCAGCTTCTTGATCCCTAATAAATTGCCGCCTTGGTGCTAAGTGGGTGGCACAATGTGCAGGTGGAGGGAGGCAGTTGAGGCAGGCGGGCAGCTGGGCGGCTCAGAAATGGGCTTCTGCCTGCCCTGGGGATGCACTGCCTCAGTGGCCCCAGACAGCTGCTGGGCATGACTCTCCGGAGGCCCACCAGGGAAGGAGGCAACCCTGCTAACCAAAACTGGGGCTGGAAAAGGGCTTCTTTGTTTCCAGCCTGGTAGGCCAGCCAGGCTCTCGCCTTGCATCCCAAACCTGGGAAGATCAAAGGGTTGCACGGCTCCTTAAGGTTCAGGAGTTAGGGGAGGCGCGTCCCCGCACTGGGCTGAGGGTGGGCCGAGGGGACAGGCAGAAAGCCCCCTCCCCAGTGATCCTGTGTGTTTTCCTTTCAGGTTGTCCGAGAAGATTAAGAAGATTGGATTCCCGCAGCCACTTCCTTTGGAGACCCAGGAAGGAGGAGGAACTTTGAGGGGAGGGCCAAGGTTCTCAGAGCAGTGGCTCCCCCCTCGAGAGAGACGATGCTGCTGCGGGAAACCCCTTTGGTGGGTCCGGAGCCTGGGTCTGCCACGGGACTGGCCTCACTGGCCCCCTTGAGCTGGGTCCTTGGCACCCGGATGATTCCTAGGAAGCCTTTCGCGGCGTGACTGGCCTTTCTCTGATGGGTGAAGCCGCCCAGGTCCTGCCCAGCTTTTCGTATTGAATTTCTTCTGGGGCCTCCGTGTGCCCCAGTCACAAGGCTTTGCACGGCCACTGCCAGGATGTCTCTGGAGGGGCTGGTGTGCTGCCGTGGGTCACTTGACTGGCTGAGGGAGTTCATCGGCTCCACCATCCAGTCGGTTCGGGACTGCGACCCCCCTGCACTCAGCACCCTGGCCATCCTGCTGGCCCTCTTCGTCTGGTACTGCTACCATGTGGGGCGGGAGCAGCAGCCCCGACCTTACGCCACAGTGCTCCAGGGGGGTGTGGAGGTGGCCGGCCTGCAGAACGGCTTCAGCCACTGCCGCTCCCCCGAGTGCGTGCGCTGCGCCCAGAGCGACGGGCTGAACCAGAAGCTCTATCACAACCTGCAGGAGTATGCCAAGCGGTACTCATGGGCGGGCATGGGCCGGATCCACAAGGGCATCCGCGAGCAGGGCCGCTACCTGGCCAGCCGCCCGTCCATCCAGCGGCCGGAGGTCTTCTTCCTGCCTGACTTGCCCACCACCCCATATTTCTCCCGGGAGGCCCAGAAACACGACGTGGAACTGCTGGAGCGCAACTTCCAGACCATCCTGTGCGAGTTCGAATCGCTCTACAAGGCCTTCTCCAACTGCAGCCTGCCAGACGGATGGAAGGTCAACAGCACGCCCAGCGGAGAGTGGCTGACCTTCTACCTGGTCAACCAGGGCACCTGCGTGCCCCGGAACTGTCGGAAGTGCCCTCGGACATACCGCTTGCTGGGGAGCCTCCGCACCTGTGTGGGCAGCAACGTCTTTGGCAACGCCTGCATCTCCGTGCTGACCCCTGGCACCGTCATCACGGAGCACTACGGGCCGACCAACATCCGCGTGCGCTGCCACCTGGGTAGGTTCTGTGATTCCCCCTGCCCGCTTCCTGGCTAATGTTCTGGCAAGTGGGATGCCCGCCACCACCCAGGACGAGCCCTGGGTGGCCTTGAGCTGGTCAGCAAGGATGGAGGCAAAGCATCCCTTAGAGGGGCTGGATTAGGGAAAGGAGCTGCTCCTGGCGTCATGGGCCCAGCAGCCGGAATCTTCTAAGATTGTTTGAAAAGGCAGTTTGTGGCTGTTGGTGGTAGGAATGAGGTCCTCAGCGTAGATTTGTACCTTTGCAAGTGGCATCGGATGCAGCCGGAGTGAACTTCGGAATCCCATTCTGGCACTTGTCCAGGATTCAAGAGACCCCGTTTTGTTATAAACCCACAGTAAAGGCTCATTTGCATGGCTTGCACAAGCTGGCTCACATACCAGTCTGGGCAGCTGCCATGGCAACTGCAACCGTTTCCTGATCTGTATGCTGCCAGGCAGCTGCCCGAGACGGAGGCCTTTGGCTAACCTGGGTTGTCTGGGCCGCCTGTCGACTGCTCCCTGGGGGGCAGGGGGGCACGTGCTAGAGATGCAATCGAGGGGGGGGGGTTGGTACGTACGCACGACCTTCTCCTTGGTGGCCAACTAGGAGGAGAAATGCTCTGGCTGAGGGGTCTCTTTGGGCAATCCGGTTGGTGGTGGCCGAGATAGTGGAGGGGGAGCTCCTCAGGCCAGTGGACTTGGTTGATGCTGTGCCTTGCCCTTCCCCTCTCCTCCCTTCCCCCCTTGCAGGTTTGAAGACGCCCAGCAGCTGTGAGCTAGTGGTGGGAGGTGAGCCCCAGTGTTGGGCCGAAGGACGCTGCCTGATTTTTGACGATTCCTTCCTGCACACAGCCTACCATGGAGGCAAGTCCGAGCCCCCCCTCCCCCCCCAAGCTGAAGATAGCGCAGAGACTCCTAGGGTGTTTTCCAGGCCTTTCCCTTCCCTGTGGACTACCTGCAGCAGAGGTGCCCCAGGTGAAGCCAGCCTGGGAACCATCTCTCTGCCGGTCCCAGGACCAACCTTTCTCTTTGCCCCTCCAGGCTCCCCTGAGGAAGGACCCCGTGCAGTGTTCATGGTAGACCTTTGGCACCCCAATGTTGCCGCGGCCGAGCGCCAGGCCCTCGATTTCATTTTTGCTCCTGGACGGTGATGTGGTGCTCCGGAGCAGGTTCCGTGTTTCTGCAGGCGACTGCCCTCCTGCCTGTGCAACAGAGGCAGAGTCACACACAGCTGACGGGGTGGCTCTCCCCTGGCGCCGGATTTGATACCCGGGCCTTTTCACCTTACCACCTCCTCCCGTCCACGATTTTGCTTGGGGCTGGGCTGCCCTCTTTTTCTCTGTGATTAGGCCAAATGCTGCTGTAGTGTCCGTCCACCTCGCTACTTGTGCGTTGCTGTGCCCAGAATTTTGCATCCGCAGTTCTTGAAGGCGTCAGTGAACCTAGTTGTGCCCATCATTCTCTTGTGATCCTCCTCAACAGGCAAACCACCCAGTCACCCATCCTCACTGCAGCTTCAGAAACCACAGTGGGTCTCCCCAGGCCAGATCCTGCCCCCCTCCCCTTGACAGAAGTGAGCAGAAGCAAAGCAGGGCAGCCAAAGGGCGTTTGGGGGATGGCCGAGTCTGCCCCCTTCCTTTTCTCAAGCCCTGCACTGGCTGCTTTGTGCCTTGTTTGGGGTGCTCTTGCCTGTACCGGGGCAGCATCCTTTGCGCACCGGGGGGGGGGGAGGTGGCGGCTGTGGGCTCTCCCTGCAGAGTGGCAAGCAGGAGGGGGCTTTCTGGCCTTTATGGGGGCAGAAGCTAAAAGGGAGTGAGCCCCAGCTGGCTGGCCATCTCCTTCTCACACATCAGTCACGGGGCAGTCATTCCGGTGAGACTCTGCACCCCACCTGCAATGTGGGGCATGGCAGCACTGTGGCTTGGCCAAGGCCAGGACTTTTCAATAAAATACTTGTGCTCGATTCCGGGTTTTCCTTTGTGGCCGACGGTGGTCACCATTAAGACTTTGGGATCAGAGGAGAAAGTGTTTGCCCCAGGAAGCAGCAGCCCCCTTCTCCCCCCCTTGTGGGCCAGGAAGAGGCAGAGGAAGCCTGGGGGTAAAGCGCTCCTCTTGGCTGGGACCCAATGGGTGCCCCGGGCGCCTTTTGGACCAGAACCTGGTGACCCCTCGCCACTGGCCGAGCGGGCTGTGGCTGACAGGTGCTGTCAGGGAACATCCCTCTGGGTCTCGAGGGCAGCCGGAGGCCGTGCGAGTCACGTGTCCAGGATGAGCTTCCCTCGGCTCCTGCGTGGGCTGCCTTGCCGGCTGGCTGGCAGACGGCCTGCGCAGACGGCAGCCGAGGCTTTTCTGCAGCATCTGTGGGCGCAGAGGCTATTTCCCTTCGGGGCCTCTGTTGCCACACAAACACTCCTGCCTGGCTGAAAACACGGCTGCCCCCAATGGCAGGCTCCCTCCCCCAAGCTTTCCTGCTAGAGGCCGGGCGTCCATCGGGGAGCCAGAGCTGGGGATTGAAAGCGCAGGACGGGCCCCCAGTACAAATGCAGGCGGGGAAAGCCAGAGAGCAGAAGTCAGCAGCTTTATTCTCCCCCAGACCCCTATTCGAGCCCCCCTGCCCCCCCCCCGGGCTGCTTTTCTACAGATGAGTCCAGAGAATCCAGAAGAGTGGGGAGTGGCAATGGGCATCAGTCCATCTCAGGACAGGGGAAGGGGCTGAAATTCTTTAGCGAAGACACCCCCACCCCACTCCCGGAAATAGGAAGGCCTGGAACACTGGTGAGAGCAGGGCAGAGGAAAGCTCCCCTCAATGCCACCCTCTGCCATTCAGAAAGAGCCTCCCAGAGTGTGTGGAGGAAGGCCCCAACTACTGCAGCTACCCCCTCCTCCTCTTCTGGCAGGGGGGGAGCAGCAGTCATGCTCTGCTCTGGAGCCAAGTCGCTTTCCAAAGGCGCTGCCAGGGCAAGAGCCCATTTCCCCAAGCCTGAAAGGGGGGGGGGGTGCATTTGGGGAGGGTGGAGGGGCAGAGAGAGTCCCAGCAGAGGATTCCCCCACCCGAAGGTGGGAACCACCCAGGTCGGGCAGGTCCTGAGATGCAGCAGCAGCTGAAGCGCTGCTCTCTTTGGCTAAGAGGCCCCAGCTCCTTCAGGTAAGGCCAGCAGCGGGCATGCCTTGGAAAGATGTGGCAAGGAGTCAGTGGGCCCAGCGCAGTTGGCGGGCTTCAAAGGCCTCTGTGCCAGAACGGAGGCAGTCCTGGACGGGCGTGGAGTCCAGCGAGACCCGCACCAGCCTCAGAGCAGGTTCACCCCACGCTTGAGCAACTTCAGCCTGGCCTTGCCGGGCAGACCGACGATGCTATCCCGGGGGTTGGGCACCCCTGAGTTGTAGGCCGGTGAACCCCTCTGCTGAAAGTAGCTCTCCTGGACAGCGTTCCGGCAGCCGTAGACGGCCGTACTGGCATTCCTGAAACAGATCAACAGACGGGTAGGGGGTCTTTCGTGCTGGGGGAGCAGTGCAGAAAAGGTGGTTACAGCAACTGCACCAGTGACTACCTGGCAAAAGAGCTGGGTGGAATCAAAGCAGAGAATTGTGACTGGTTTTGGTCTGCTAGGCAGAGGGAGGGCACTGATCCTCCACCACGGCTTCTGTGTGCCACGGACAGTGCTGGGCTAATGGTGCTGTGGTCTAGCAAGGTCTCACCAGAGCTGCCCAGTCCACGGCCCCCGGCGCCCTCCGCCCAGCTTTACCTGAGTGTCAATTCCGAGGCGGTGGGCAGCTGCTCAAAAGTGGCATGGATCAGGCTGGTGGCTTGCAGGAAGAGCTGGTCCTCGGGGCTCGTGGTCTGCAGGACGTTAGCTGAAGGGACAGGTCGTGCCATCAATGATGCTGGGGCAGGAGAGGGAAGGCTGCCCACCATCTTGGCCAGAGGCCAACTCCCAGCCCCTCCCCCACTCACTGGTGAGGATGTTTTGGACGGAGTCGTAGTGAGCAAAGCTGTAGGTGCTCTTGGCCGAGGGGAGGGGGCCCTTGGGAAGGGTCTCTGCCAGGTGAACCTCCAGGCCATTCAGGGAAGCCAGGCTGCTGTGGTACTGGAGGGTGGGGAGAGAGAGAGAGAGAAAGAGAGAAAGATTTGCAAGAGTCGCCTTTCACAATAGTTCTGCTTGGGAAGCTTTCTCCAGGAGCCTACCACAGAAAGGGTCCTGGAGGGCAAGGAAGGCAGCCTGGCCACCCTCCCTGAACGGCTACCCTCAAAGCCTTCAGCAAGTGGGGGGGCACACACTTCCTTACCACGTCCTCCATGAAGTCTGTGGAGCTCACCAAGGGCTCTTCGGCCAGGAGGGCCAGCACCAGGCCCCGGATGTGGTGAACGTACAAGGCCATCCTCACCAAGGCAGCCCCATCTGCTCCTCCTGCGGGAGTCTCTCGCCCTTTGCTGCTGGCCAGGTCCCCCTGAGACCCTCTGCGTAGGCAGAGCAAGATGGTTGAGCTGGCGTGGCCCCTCCTGCCCCATCTGCATCTGCCTCCCACTGGAAGGGCAGGGTTCCCCGCCTCCCCTAGGGAATGGTTGGCTGTCTGGACAGAAGGATTGCCCTAATTGAACATCAATGCTCATCCCATTAGAAGGCAGCTGGACTGGCACAGGGAGGAGAGAGGGCACCTGCCTTGACAACAGAAGTGAGAAAGTGAGGCTGGGAATCTCCTTGGAGAGCCTGACGGAGTCACCGAAGCCACAAGGGAGAGCCCAACCCGGGGGGGGGGGGGTGTCACAATTCTGGGCTTACCTGGTCATCCACTCTATAGGCAGTTCCCGCAGGGCGGCTGCCTCGTCCTCCAAGACGTAAACAGGTGTGACGCAGACCCCTGGCGGTAAAGTTGGTGGCGCAAAGGGGGTTGGGGAGCTGCCTAGAGAAAAGAGCAACCCAGAATCCTCAGGCGCTCAGGAGGAGCTTGGCAAGTGGGCAGCAGGGCCCAAAGGGTGGACGGAGCCACAGCCAGCCTCTCAGCTTACCCTCTTTGAGCTGCGCTGCCCCCTTTTCCGGCCCACTCTAGAATGGAAGCAGAGTTAGCCAAGCTGCAAAAAAAGGTTACCTTTCTCAGACCAGGATTATTTCGTGACACCCCCCCCCCCCCGATTATTGCAACAGAACCTTCCAAGTGATATTGGCACAGCTACAACTTACGCTTCCATCCTCTGCTCCCTTCTGCAGCAAAACTCTGGCGGTGAGCTCAGGTGGCAGCTGTGTACTGACCACCCTGCATGGGGAAAGGAAGGAGAGGTCACCCACGAGGTCACGCTCAGCTCAGCTATAAATCCCCAATCCCTGAAGAATGAGGCCCGTCTAAGAGTACAAGGCCTTTGACCACTCGGCCACGCAGAGGCCTTCACGTCGGAGGGGGCATGTGGGGTACGGGGGATCTGGCCCCAATCTGATACGCAGCAAGTGTGGAGCTGATTGTATTTAGGGCCGCTCAGCAAAGGCCAGTGGAAGAGACCGTAAGTCTCAGTGCTGACCCCCTGCTCCCCAGACACTCACAGGCCCCTATAGAGGATGCAGCCGGCCAGCACGTGGCGGGAACGCTGGCAGCTCTGCAGGATGAGGGCAGCTTTCAACAAGAGCAAAGGGTCCACCTGCAAGAGAAGAGAAAGCCCATGACCCTTCTAGGCCCTCGCAGCAGCCGAAGGGCCTTGTCCCACCTGGCCCTTCCTAGAAAGCGCAGCAAGTGACGGGCCCCAGCCCTCCAGGGAGGCACCTTGGTTTTGTCTAAGGCCCAGAGGGAATTAAAAACCCGGTGGAGGTTGCTGGAGCTTTGCTGCAGGTGGCTCACATACAGTTCCCACTCCCGGTCCAGGTCCTCCTGTGACCGCTCCTGGGAAGGACAGAGAGCATCATGGTCAGAAGCGGGCGCAGGGGAGGAGACAAGCCGCCCAAGCCCACTGGCAATGCAGAAGGACCCTCCTTTGGGGGTCAAGGAGGCTCAGCTTGGCTGGCCTCAGTGTACCCCGAGCAGAGGGAAAAGTTTGGCTGGAATAAACCGCAAACCGATACAACGTCGAGCATAACTGCCAGGAACTTTTCCAAACCGCTCCCCTGGCTGGAGGGGCAACCGACACCGAGAAGCTTCAAAACATCCCCGTTTCCCGGGATTACCCACGGCTTGCCGTGAGGGGATCATTATTATGCATCCGTGGCCCGCAACAGCTGAGCTCTCACCACGGGCTGCTGCACAGATTTACGACGTGCGACGGCTGCGTAGAATCACCTGTGGCTGTGTATTACTCGCCATCAGCCGGTGCCCCCCAGCGGTCAGCCCTCCGGATGGCCGCTCAGCAGACGGGGGCAGCGGCCGCAGCGATAAACTGCGAGAAGAGAGGTTCGCCAGGGAAAGAGAGAGAAGCGCAACCAGCTGCGAGGAATCTTGCAGGGTGGCAGACGGGCGCCAAGGGACGCCCCGCCACGTGCAGCAGCCCGGGCCCTCCCGCTGAGGGTCAGCAGAGTCCAGGCAGGGAGGGGGCGACCCACCGCGTAGGCCCGAGGAGCCGGCCCGTTGTAGAAGCGGAAGAAGCCGACCAGCCGCTCCAGGAGCCGCCTGCAGCTGAGGTCCGAGAGGTCGGCGGTGCAGCCCAGGACCTGCAGGAGAGAAGGGCCGGCAGAATGACCCGCACCGAGCCCCCCCCCCCCCCCCCCGCACGCCGCCGCCGCCCAGCCCAGACTCACCCACAGGTAGCTGCCCTCGGCTTCCAGCGCGAACTTCAGCTTCCGCAGCCGGACGAGGCCCGGCGAGCAGCCGGAGATCTCCAGGGCGCAGCGGGCCACGCCCGCGATCTGCCCGCACAGCAGCTCCTGCTCGTCCCGAGGGGCCTGCAAGACGGGAGGGAAGCCGTGGGAGCGGGCGGGGAGGGGAGG
>JANHFL010002003.1:139543-150834 GCA_032468155.1 Oxyrhabdium leporinum | reverse complement strand
TTCCCCAAATTCCCCAAGCATTTCTTTGCCTACCTTATTTCCAGCTCCATTGCATTTCTTTCTCCTTCTCACCATCAGATCTTGTGAAGTTGGAATTGATTGAGTGAATTTCAAGAAGGAGAAATGCGATGGAGCTGGAAATAAGGTAGGCAAAAAAATGCTTGGAGAATTGGAGTAAAGCGAGGGCATCTGGGGGGTGAAAGCTCTGTGGCGTGGGGCTGCAATGGCAAAATGGGCAATGGAGCGGCTGGCGCGAGGGACGGGGGCTTTTCCTTTTCCCCTGCTCCTTGTGGTTCCGTCGTGCTGGCCTCTCCTTTGCAGTGCAGTGGCCCACACCGCTGAGCACAATGGTGAGCTCCGTGGCACCTAAGCAGGGGCCAGGTCACCACCCTGCCTGGTCCCAGAGCTTGCCTGCCTGTGGGGGGGGGATCATAAAGGGACAGGCTGTGGACGCTCCCAGCTCGGTTCTGGCCAGCAAAGAGGTGATGGCTGCAGGCCCTTTGCTCCGGCACAAAGCAGCGCCAGAAGCCTCCAGCCGCCACCTCTTTACCAGCGCTAGAAGCCTCCAGCCACCACTCTTGGCTCCGCTCCAGCCAGCAAAGAGATGATGGCTGCAGGCCCTTCGTGCCGGCAAAAAGCGGCTCCAGAAGCTTCCAGCCTCCCCCTTTTTGCCTTCTTTTTTTCTGACTAACCTTTTGCCTGCATTCGGTATGCAGTCAGCATCGCCATCTCTACAGCATTGATTATGTGACTGGGTGGGCATGGCCAACTCATCACTCACAGCAAGGTGCCACCATCCCACCTTGCCGTGAGTGGCGCCTAAGCAGGGGCCAGGTCACCACCCCGCCTGGTCCCAGAGCTTGTCTGCCTCCAGCTGTCACTGTGGGGGGGGATCATAAAGGGACAAGCTGCGGCTGCTCCCAACTCGGTTCTGGCCCGCAAAGAGGTGATGGCTGCAGGCCCTTCGTGCTGGCAAAAAACGGCACCAGAAGCCTCCAGCCGTTACCTCTTTGCCTTCTTTCCCCCCCGACTAACCTTTTGCCTGCATTCGGCAGGCAGTCAGCATTGCTGTCTCTACAGCATCGGTTATGTGACTGGGTGGGCGTGACCAACTTGACGTCACTCACAGCAAGGTGCCACCGTCCCACCTTGCCATGAGTGATGTTGAGTTGGCCATGCCCACTCAGTCATATGACACCCCCCACCAAGCCACGCCCATAGAACCGGTGGTGAAAAAAATTAGATTTCACCACTGGTGTGAATGTATGATAAAATGTAACCATTTTTGAAAATAAATCTAAAGTTTAAGCAGTGTAAAAAGAACTTTAGACTATAATGATTAAAACAGTAAACTGTCTGATATCAGTAGGAGTAGACATTAAATAAATACAAATTCTAGTGTAGGGGAGGAGAAAGATTAAAATTAATGTTTAATCAGTTGGCATTTTCTCAAAGATTTCATGAAACACAAACACATAAGGTCTGGCAATGTATAATAGATAGTAATTGGCTGTCAAGATAGCAAATATATTAACATAGCAATATTTTTAAATGGCTCATTTCTTCAAGAGGACATTCAGTTTTGCCTGATTTAGACTTCATATGTAGTCCTTGCATCTTTTTTTTGTTTTGTTTTTATTTTGATAGAATGTTTTGGTTAGTCATACCTCTGTGCCTTTCCTGGACAAAAACCAAACTTGCATTGGTTCTTTTTTGCCCTTCATGGAAACAGGACCTCTGTGTTCTAGATGGAACTGTGGATCTGAGTTTTCTGGAGTCATCAGACATCTGAAATTAAATATATTATAATTAAATAGGAGCATGAATGAAATATAAAATGTAGAACATTGAATTTTAAGATTTGTTGACACCATTCAGGCTGGTCATGATTCAATATAAACAAATCTGGAATGTTCTCATGTTTCATCCATGAGAAACAGTGATTAGGTTTCTTGGGCTGCCAAAATCTGAATGACCACCAGAAGGGAGCAGAGAGTTGCAGAAAACTTTTATTGTTTGCTGTCATCTGGATTTTTACAGCTTGGATCTGGTATCCTCAGCCATAGCCTTCTTTGGAGCAACTGTTTGTCTGGCGGCTATAGGATTTCTACCTGAAGAGAACATGAGGGAGCATAGATTTGGCTCTGTTTCTGATCTCCCAAGGCGCAGCCTTTCAGTTAATGACTTCCTCCAGAGCACGACCACTGTTACATAATATTAAATCACATTCACATGTTCAGAAGCACAAACAGCAAAAGCATAATTATAAGTCACACACAGAATCTTGATCAACAATTCAACTGCTTTTTTAATAACCAAATAAACAAGTTCAAATAATCAATAAGTTCAAGTTTTGCAGCAAAATATGCCATGGACTGAATCAACAGGACTACTAAACGCATGATCAAAATGAATACATACACCTAAACAGAGCATGCTGACTAATACAACAATCTTCTTGTATCTTTAGCAGTCTCTGCAAGCAAAAAGGCACAACATAATGTCTAGAGTCCAATGATGAATGTATGACATTCAAGTCAAAAAATTCCAAACCACAAAACCTGCAGCCATGTTCTACTGCCTGCTTCAAATATGGCCAGAAGGGACACCAAGCAGCAGAGTGCAAGACCGGCCACCCAGCCAACAAAACACCTCATGGGCCCACTGGAAAAGCCACCAAGGCCTCACAGCATACCAGGAAAACAGTACTGAAGGAAGTGAAGGTTGTCGAGTTCACCCCATCACCGAAGCGAGAGGGAACTCTGACCCCACCAGCCAACGGCCAGGGGCTGACACTGACAATGATCTCTTGGTAAGTGGTCCGGTCACACCAGTGATGTTCCTCATAGAGCTAAGTTTCCAAGCCTCAGGGTTGAAGGACACCTTATGGACCCTGCCAGACTCAGGCTCACCAGGTGCCTGGTTAACCCAGCTCTGGTTGAAAAATTAGGAATCCACTTGAGGCGGCTGAAAGTATCCACTGCATTTTGCCAACTAGATGGATATTTATCTTGTTTTATGTTTTATGTTCAGGATTAATGTAGCTATTCAGGGGGGGCAGCATGTCAGGTCCACCGTGGTGTCCTGCCAAGCTGTTAGAAGGGGAGGGGATGAAGCTTGCTGGCATTTTTCGCATGCTATTGCTGTAACTACTTGGGAATTAGGGAGGGGGATTCTCTTTGGAGATGGAGCGAACTCCCAGCTGGTTCCAGACTAGTTTCAAGACTGTTGTGCCCTGAGGGCAAACTGTTATCTGCCTAGTACCTCAGAGTTCCCAAAACAACCTTGCAGCATCACATTGGCTGCCACTGGACTGGTCAGGGGGGGTTGGGTTTGAGGAAATGAAATAATTGCTGTGTGCTTTGTGTGAGACTTTTCAGATTCCGCCCTGCTTTTCTGAGATCACTTTCAGTAAAGTTCTTTTGATTCAACTTAATGGATTCAAGAGTCTTAATTTCCTGAGAGACCAGCAACAGTCAATATCACCAAGAACCAAGACCATACACAGTGTATACACACTCATAATGCCCCGTAGTATTTGAAAATAGACAGATCAAAGAAAATACAATATACAATGTCAAAAAATGAATGATAATAACAAAATAAAAACAAAACAGGGAGACAATCTCTCACTTTCCTGTGGTGGTATGTGAAAGTAGTGACAAACAAATAGAGAAAAGAGACACTAAAATCCAGCATCTTCTGTTATGCTGAAAGTCTGATCATCCAAAGCCATCACCTGAATAATAGTACATATCATAGTCATCCGCACATTCCTAGTTAAGTTACTGAAATTTAGTATCTTGGCTTTCATTTAAATATTTCATTATATTTGGCAAAAGTTAGATTATAAAGACCACTCCGACTGTTTGAAAATGATTGTATTATTCATCTGGGCAATGCTAAGTTTTTTACTCTAAACAGTTTATGTAAGATGACATGTATAAGGTTTTTTTTTTGTAAAGTTTTTTATTTTTAAATTTTTATACAAACATATTGTGTGAACAGTGTGGTATCTGGGTATCATACCTTCAATAAATTGATATTCATCATATTTATATCATTTAACCTAATTATATAATTCTAACACTATTACATGTCTTCATAACAAGTCATCATCCTTCATTGTTTAGTTCCACCAAAAGTCAAATTATACAATACTTCCATATGTCATTTTTATGCCAATCACTCTATTTTAAATCTTTAGTCTAACTAAGTAAAACATTATTAATCCTCTCTATTACATTTAACCAGTTTATATAGTCTGATATTAGTACGGACATTTATATGATATCAAAATCTTCCTCTGTTACTTATTCCACTAAGAAATTATTTTTATTTCAATCACCAGATGTCATACCTTTTCATACAAATTGGCTACTATTAATCATCTTCATTACATTAGTTTCTTGTTTTGCCTTCTGCATTTTGGGCCGTTGGCAACTGGCTGGCATTTACAGCCCTTTGCAGTTTCCCATGGTCATGTGACTGCAATTTATGGCTTTTTTTTTTGCTGATTTATAGCTTTTTCTTCCAGCATTCGGCAAATAATGCCCATTGCATAAAGCAGATTCCCTTAATGACGACCACAAAAAAAGTTTGCAAAATCAGGTATGGTCACCTGATGACTTGCTTAACAACTGCCGTGACCTACAGCGATAATTCTGGATTCAATTACAATGGTAAGTCAAGGATTATCTGTTCTCTGCTTTTGCCTCCCCACCCACCCATTCATGGCACCTAACAGAATCTTTTTCCCCCTCTTGGATGAGAATTTTATTGAGAATTTTTCTTAAAATCCATCTCTTTCTTTTCCATGATTAACAAGCACTTTGGTAAAACACAACTGTTGTAACTTATTGATTCCTATTTTCTTAAAAAGCCGTACCATTCCCGTTTTTGCTTTCTGATATATGCTTGAGCTCTTTAATTCATAATTAAAAATATACTTTCACTTTCTTGCCTCAACTCTCCTCCCTGAGATCAGATCACCTTCAGGCTACTTTCTTTTGGTTTCACTTTGTGACAGGAGAGCCATACCGCAGGTAGTTCTTACTTTACAACCACAACTGAGTCCCAATTTTCTGCCGGTAAGCAAGTCAGCTGTTAAATGAGTTTTGCCCCATTTTACAATCTTTCTCGCCACAGATGTTAAGTGACTCCCTGCAGTTCTTAAGTTAGGAACATGGTTGTTAAGTGAATCTAGTTTCACCAATGGCCTTGCTTGTCAGAAGGTCACAAAAGGGGATCACATGACCCTGGGACATTGCAACTGTCATAAATCCGAACCAGTTGCCAAGTATCTGAAATTTGATCACGTGACCACAGGGATGCTGCAACAATCATAAGTGTGGAAAACGATCACAAGTCACTTTTTTCAGTGCTATTGTAACTTTGAACGGTCACTAAACGAATGGTGGTAATGAAGGACTACCTGTATTAAATTTTGGAAAAAAAATAAAGTTTTGTATGACAGGGTAGTTATAATAGTGTGCCAGATAAAACTTGGTACATTTAAAAAGTGTACAAATTATCCCTGACTGGTGAGTCAGAGTCTAAGTCAGTGTTTCTCAAGTTTGGCGATTTTAAGAAGTGTGGATTTCATCTCCCAGAATTCCTCAGCCAGCAAGGCTAGCTGGGGAATTCTGGGAGTTGAAGTCCATGCATCTTCAAGTTGCCGAACTTGAGAAAAACTCACTTAGATCTTGGAAAAGATAACGAGGGCCAAACGATGGAGCCGGGTATCAAATGGAACACAAAGAGGCTATATAACTTTTTGGAAGCTGGAAAAAAAATCACTCTGGAACCAGCCAGCACAATGCATTTCTACGTTTTCCCTCGAAAGCAACATGTCTGTGCTCTTAAAATCATCAGGAGTCAAGCTGAATGCAACGGAGTCTCTCCTTAATACAAATAAATATTAATATTAGTCGTTTGACACAGATCCAAATAAACGTTACCTCCAAGTATATGTAGTTAGCCTTCCATGTCAAAATGCCTACATCTTTCATTGGTAATGAATGAACTTGGCAACGATTATTCTTACTTCTAAATCTCAGTTTCTCAATAATGCTTTAATTGTTCTTCCACTGTGCCGAGAGCCAGGCATTTACTGTTTCAAATTGCTACCATGATTTGATGCCCTTTTGGCTTCCGCATATAACAGTTCTTTTCAGCGGAGACCTTTTTACACTTGCTTGTATTCACCGCGCTTTAAAATTATCCTTTTTTTCTTCCTGTTTTGTGTTTGATTTTCTAATATCAGGCTGCAGGCTGTGAGAAGCACAGCAACAGTTTAAATGGGTAAAAGTAATTAAAGGGTGCCTCTCGGAATAATTAATAGCTTAGTTGCACTATGCTTGTAAATCATAAAAGACTTGGAATTGAGATACAAGTTTTTAAATAGTACACTTTTCAAGCTTCACAAATTGCTTTGTGACCTCTGTTAGGGTCACTCTGCTTTTCCATTTTCTGTCGTTCCCAAACAACTTATTTTTCAGATTTCCTCCCCTACGCCCTTTAGACTGAATTAGGGGCGTTTCAATCCTAATTAATGAAATAAAATCCAGATTCAGTCAGTGGGTGCTTTCTAATGCTAAGCAACTGGAATTATTGTCCTGTATATTTTAATGGATATTGAACGGCATGGTGGCCTAGTGGTGAAGATGCTCCCCCTCACTTGGGAGGTTGAGAGTACAATCCTAGATAGCGATAGATGTTTCTCTCTCAGGGTGCAAAGAAAAAAAAATCTGCTGTGAACTCCATGTGGCATCAGGAAGGGCATCCGGCCAGAAAACGCTCAGCTCCATCCAGTCGCCCAAACTCTACCCCGAATTAAGGGATTACAGGGCCGTAAAAAGGGAGTTTTTATAATTTATTCCTGGAGCCATAGTTTGCATCTATGATCAGTTTCACTGATAATGAACTCACTAGAGATCAGCTCTAACTGCTGATCCTTGAGGGCTTGGTTCTTTATTTTCCAATGCTCTTTTGTATTTAATCTGCTGGCACTAGAAATGGATAAGAAAATATCAAAATTTGACTTCCAGGAAGGAGTAATAGCTTCACATATTAAACTGTAAACTTGTAATGTTCTTATTGTAGGCACTTTTGCTGCATTTGTCAGATTGTGTTTTTAAAAAGATGTTCTCATCCAACTTCTGTTATTTTTAATTGATGGATAGCTTTAGCTGATAAATTTCCTTCCTTTAAGAACTTAATTTAGATCAGTGTTTTTCAAACTTGGCAACTTTAAGACATGTAGGCTTCAATTCCCAGAATTTCCTAGCCAGCATGCTAGGAATTGAAGTTCACACATTTTAAAGTTGCCAAGCTTAAAAAGCACTGTTAGTTGTATCAGATTGGGATCAATGCAAGTTTTTTGGATTATGGGTGTTGTCTATAAAATCTTGACTCGGATTCTAGCAACACGTTCTTATTCCAAGGCTGTTCTTACAGATTCATCTCATATCGATATGTACTAAAATTCTTGTGTCTATTCAATTGTTTGTAATCTTCAATTGGGTGAAATGATGCATCATGGGACAATAGTTTTTGAATCAACATACCTCAGATGGGCTAACTTACAGAATGTGTCCAAAATCCAAGACCCATAACTCCTCTGGGATTGAAATTTGCCAAGTTGTGATCGCTTCAGTACTGCCATGCTGTCACGGTCAGCTGCGGCCATGTGATTATCATTTCCAATGTGCTTTGCCAGCTTCCTGCAAGGAAACTCAATGGGGAAGCCAGCAGGAAATCGGCAGTCACCCCCGTTCCACCTACTTTTTTGCCCAGATGTTCTCATTCTTTTTCTCTGTTTAGGTAAAGAAGTATCTCTGAGACATGACTCAATGGGTCATGGGTTGTATAGCATATTCTAAAAATGGAGAAATCTGCTGTGTAAACTGAATCAGAAACTAGCTACCCTGTTCTAGCCTAAAAGGGTAAAGAATTGGTATTCAGTAGAAAAATAAAACTAAAAATAGATCCCTGACTGGAAAAAAAAACAAAAACTTTACAGGAACATGAGACTAAGCATCCTTTAGTATTACAGCAGGGCATTATTAATTACAGCCTCAACACTGTGTCCAAAACCATATTGAACTTGATCATTGAATTAAGCTATTCTCTGTGTTGCATATACTGGAATATATTATTTAAACTAATCAAAAGACCCCAGTTCATCAAACAGACTAACCTGTCATGGTTCCAGGTAATACACCCATAGCAAACAGAACTCCAAGGCAGGATGATTCCTCAAATAACAGTTTTATTTGGTATATCATATTGGCACAGGGTGGTGAAAACCGACTCTGAGAGTTCCCATGGTTTTCATCTAATTAAAAGTAGAAGTTTTTCCCCTTCCCCAAACAATCAGTCACATGGTCCAATCAAGGTACCGTCTGGTTGCCTGGTAACTTCATTCCTCGTCTCTCCGAACACCTGTGGGAATGTCCTTGGTTCCCAGGAGAAAGTAGTTTGTTTTGGCTACAAATCCCAGCTATCTCTATTCCACCCTCCCTATCCCTCAGCTCTACTCTGGCAACACTGAAGCCTCAAAATGGCCTTGCTCAGGTCAGCTTCAGCGTTGACATAACCTATAATTGCCCCAGCCATGTTTAAAAGCATCCAAGGTTAGCCTATGAGGGTGATGAAGACAAATTATTAAACTTACATTCTACCCATTTCCCAATGGCTCAGTACAGTGTAGTGTAGTGTAGTGTAGTGTAGTGTAGTGTGTAGTGTAGTGTGTAGTGGAGAGTGGAGGATGGGGTGGGATAGGGTAAGGTAGGATAGGATAGGATAAGATAGGGTTCTTTATTGGCCAAGGGTGAATGGACACACTAGGAATAAGATACCAATAGAAGAAGATAATAGGAAATATGAGGATAATAGTTGTAATAAAATTTAAATAAAAATTACAATAAAATCCATAAAAAAGATGGCAAGTATGCCCAACCAGGTGAAATGAAGCAAGGGATCTCCTTCTTCTCCAAAGACCTGGGTGAAGAGGACGGTCTTCACAGCTCTTCTGAATAACAGCAAATTGAGGTTTATCTGGATCTCAAGGAGATCAGATGCAAGTTATGAAACTGAGTTCCTCTTATAGGCCAGGTGTACCCAGCCTTGGAAAACAGGATTGATGACTGATGGTTGCAAGGGGGTGCAGTGTTCTACTAAATAAGCTATGTGCTAGTTGGCTGCTCTTGTTGGTTATACAAATGGAGGAAATTGTTAGTTTCTTTACTGGCTTGGATGATGATTGAATCCTGTCCTCGGCTGGCTTTCCTACTCCCCAGCCTGCTGTGATATCTGAATGTCATCTAGGAAGCATTTCCATAAGAACACAGGAGGATGTGATAAACACAAACTGATAATTTTGCTGCAGGTCCAGACAATCAAAATAAGCAAGGAAGAAAATAAAGAGTTTTGTTTGCTTTCTTAGCCTCTCTGTCATTCTGATTCTTCTGTGCTGCGGATTTTATTTTTAAAAGGAAATGTAATAAATATCAGCACTGGTTAAAATAGGTGCTTGATAAAGGTTTACAATAACAAGTTAAAATAATGTCCTGGCCTCACCAGGGTCTTGTAGTATATATCTGTATATCTCCTTCTAGAAGGAAGGAAGGAAGGGAGGGAGATTTCTGATGTTCACTGCCAGCTTTCCACTCAAGGAAGCTCAGTGGGGAAGCCATCGGGAAGTCGACAGTCTAATTTTTGCCTTCTGATGATCATTCTGTTGCTATGTTTCAGTAAGGAACTATCTCTGGAATGACTACCCAACGGGACACACTTTGTCTGCTCTACAACAAAATAATCCTGTAGAAATAGCTAAAGGGGGACGGACAATTTTTTAAAGAGAAGGTTTTAAAGCTATAAACCTTCCCTTAACTGCCTTACCTGTGTTTTTTTTTCTCATGGTAAGTATGCAAAGAAATCTGGTACTTCTTTTAATTGTTCCTCAATCACTGCACTTCTGTCAAGACTTTTGTTTAAAACAGAATATTCACTAAATGGATCGACTGCCCACTTCTCTGGAAATCCCTATTGTTGGAAGAAATATCCAGGTCCGGTTCCTAGCTGGGAGAAAGGCACTGGAGATAAAATGGAGGCTGGAGGATGATTGGAAAGAAAGGTTGTCTTTATTGATGAAGCAGAACCACCAACCACATGCGATTCTGGGCAGTTGACAAAATGGATGGGTTTTTATACTTTCTTTAGGCTTTGTATGTGAGCTTCCTGTTCCTGTGCAAGAACATGTCCTTTAATATTCTATTGGCTGTTGTCAGATTCCTATGGGGTGATGTAGGGGTCATGTCTAGCTCTATAGGCAAAAGGGGAAACACAAATCCTAGGTGCTTGTCAACCTTTTTTTTTGTTGCTTATCTGGAGTTTCTGTCTTGACCCAGTCTTTCTGAATGGATTACCAAATCTGCATTTCTAAAAGCTGGCCTCCTCAGTTTCTGTTTGGGGGCAGGCAAACTGGGGCTAGTTTCTGCCTCCCTTAAGATTTTTTCATTTCTCCTTTAGAGGAAATATTTTATCCTGTCTTTTTTAATATTTCCCAAAATATTCCAATCTTTGGGGTGGGGGTGGGGGTTCCTACAATATCATTGATAAGGGCAGAAGGAAAGTCACTTTGTCAACTTACGGAAGGAAAGAGGAGAAAGAAAAAAACATGCAGTTGATTTTCATAAATTGCTGTGTTGATTTGAATAAAGGAAAAAAAGCTTCAGATGTAAATGAACTCTTGACAAAGAATAACATTTACTTCCTAGGATCCATGCAATACATTTTTAACCCTTTTTCATTTTTTTTCTACTCAAAACATAAAAAAAGCATTTCACATGAGGATTGTGGGTTTTCCCAAATGCAAATCTATTATACAACAACACTAAATTGATCCAAGCCCATTTATATCCAAGCTATAATCCAGAGATTAGATTATAGCATCTCTCAGTGCTTACTACTGTATAGCAATAGATTCAAGACTGCATCTATTAACAGCTGCCAAAGTTTCTGTTGAGACATCTTTGCAGTGGGAAATATTACTCTACAATTTCTTCAGTGTTGTGGCTACTCACCAAGGCCAGGTCAAAGAGCTAAAATACAATATAGACATCATGTCCTCTTAAGAAAACTTTGAGGCAATGAATTATAAAAAAAAAGGGGGGGGGGGTTGGTCGAAGTGCGCAAAAGGAAAGTTGAAGCAATGGATGGAAACTAATCAAGGAGAGAAGCAACCTAGAACTAAGAAGAAATTTCCTGACAGAACAATTAATCAGTGG
>JANHFL010002003.1:82042-98974 GCA_032468155.1 Oxyrhabdium leporinum | reverse complement strand
TCATCATCATCATCATCATCATCATCATCATCATCATCATCATCATCATCATCATCATCATCATCATCATCATAATATAGAGCAGCACTCTGAAATATTTCATTAGCCAGCAGAACTCCTGTGTCAGTGGAATAACATGGCAGTTAATGCAACTGACCAGAAATGATTAAGGCCACTGCATTTTGCATAAACTGAAGTTTCATGGTGGTCTTCAAGGGCAGCCTAATATAAAGCAAACTAATGTAATAGAGGTTGAAGAGTTTGTTGCATCACATTTAGCCTTAAATAACTTTTTATTTAGATAACCTAGAGATACTCTTTCCTTTTATAGGCTTGGAAAATTGCCAAGATCATAAATGTAAACTTGTTGCATTGCTGCAACTGACCCTCTCTGTCTTCACTCTGGAATATTCTACTTCATGTACTGTATTAATAAGGAACATATTATCCTCTTTAGGTCTTTCCCTATATGGATGAATTATTTTGTTTTGTTCCCCACCCTACAAACATAGTTATTTTAATAAATATATTTTATGCAATTATAATTTAGTCTTTTAATACTGTATTTTAACACATTTTATTATAAACTGCTTTAAGATATGTCTACTTTGGACAAAATAATGTTAAATGCATTTTAAAAATCAGTGTGTATATGTAAATATTTTTTTTCCTGAAAGATTCTTTCTCAACAAATAATTTACTTTGTTATTTTTAAAAGTAAATAAATCATTAAAGTGCACTGAAAATACACTAAGGTAATTTTTTTAATAGATTTTTTTAGTCATAAACCAGAGAGCAGAACAAATAAAAACACTCAGTAAATATACAACTAAAAATTCTAGTATAAAATAATAAATAACAACTAAAATCTATGATAAAATCCAGTCTGTCAATTATACATGGTCTAACTATACTAAAATTACAATCCATAAACAGTGTGGCCAGTTGTCAATTTAATACTAACAGGGAAAGTAATAAGCAGAGCAAAGGGTTTGCCACATTTGTTATATAACATAACTATGATGTATTAGACAGGTGTTTCCAATGAATCCCAAGTGATGCTGCGCAGAATCCAGCCACCTGTGCTATAGTTATGGATTGTTCATCCTTAAGCAGCCACTAGAGATAAGCAGTGTTGGAACAGCCAGATACCTAGCAATTATTGGCAGAATATATTTTTTCCAAATCTCTGTGTAAAAGGAACATCGAAAGAGTATGTGACCCACAGTCTCCACCTCTCCTGAGCCACAGGAACAGAGTCTATCAGTCAATGGTATCTTTTTATACTTGCCGTACAAGACGGCCGATGGAAGTGCATGGCACCATGTGAGCGAAAATGCTTTCTGGTGGTTTGCTGACTCCAACTGGCTAAGATAGTTTACAAGAGTAGCAACATATCTAATGGCGTCTGGAGCCTCTGCCCTTTGTCGCAAGGTTTGTTTTGCTTGGTCATAGTCCATCTTGAGTATTGAAGCTGGGAAGAAGCCTAGTTTGGCAAGGCTGGACTCGACAGCCTTGATCCATGATGAGGAGAATATGTCTTGGAGGATTAATGGACCAAGACCTTGCAGAAAGAATTTAAGCTTTAGCCAGATATTTAAGGACGCTATACAGATTCTTGCTTTGACTTTGTTAATCCTGTCTCCAGGTGCAGAAGTGCATTTGAGATGCAACACAGCATCTGGAGAATTGATCTCATGAATTTGGATTGAACTTTTTCCAATGGTGTAAAACACAAAGCTGGGGGTACGAGCAAGGTCCCATAAAGAAGCTGTGCTAGTGACTTGACCAGAAAAAGCTTAATTATGGCAGGTAAATAATATCTTCCCTTTGTGCAGAAAAATTTAAGGATGGCGCTTGCTGATCTTTGGCTCCAGGCAGCCACATATTCGTCATGTGCTTTTCGTGACCTGGATGATCACTCCCAGGTATTTGAAGGTGGTTTCCTGCTCTATTTTATGGCCATTTAGATACAATGAATAGAATTTTGGCCTTTTTGCAAAGCCCATAATCTTTGTTTTCTCATAATTTATGTCCAGTTTATTGTAATTACAATGCTGGATGAGGGCTCGCAAGGCTCTTTTAAGGCCTACTGGTATCCTGGAGAGGATCACAGCATCATCTGCACAGAGCAGCAGGGCAATGCTTCAATCACCTATTTTTGGGGGGTGGTAATTTGGTTTATTTAACCATTTTACCATGTCATTTATATAGAAGTTGAAAATCAAGGGAGCCAAAATGCACCCATTTAACCCACTTGAGTTTTAACTGACTTTGAAAGGGACCCTGGCATATTACACCTCACCTTGAGGGATATTTTAGTATGTAGGGCACGTAATAGATGAAGAAGCCTGTGATCAATTGAGGCAACTTCCAGCTTCTCCCATAGCTTAGTCCTGGTAACTGTATCAAAGGCTACCTTGAGATTTATAAAACTGGTATGTAATGATACAGGTCTATTTTATACGTATTTTTCAATCAGATGATGAAGAAATAAGCACTGATCTATGGTGCCTCTCCCATCTCTAAACCAGTGATCAAGTTCTCAAGATCCAACCATTCCTTTAATTTATCTTGGAGGTGTTTGGTGTAGAGTTTGCTGATTATATTTAGCAGACTTATTGGTCTGTAATTGGCAGGATCATGTCTCTTTCCTTTTTTAAAAATTGGGACAACAATTGCCAAGCCCCAATCTTCCGAGACAAGGCCAGTGGAGTCAATATAAGTGAGTAGCGCCACCAGAACTGGTATCCACCACTCCAAATTGTTCTTTAATAATTCAGCAGAAATAAAGTCAGTTCCTGGGGCCTTCCCAGTCCTGAGTTGGCCAATGAGCGATTTAATTTCAGACTCTGAAACTCAGGGCCATTCAGGTAAATCCTTCACCGTATACCCTATACTCTCGCTGGAGGGGTCTTCATACATTCTCAGAAAGTGAAGTTCCCAGGTTGTAGGAAATATACAGGCATCTAGTGGGGTATGAATTCTGTCAGAGTGACTATCTATTAGACGCCAGAATAGAGAAGAGTTCTTTTGCTTTGTTGCCACAATAAGCTGTTCCCAGGAGGACCTTGTGTTGTGTCTCTTCTTAAGAGTTGGCAGAATCAGGTTGGCAGAATCAGGTCTTCAGTCCCTTTAGGAAAGCTGAAAGTATACATACACAATCTTCCAAAGAGCAGGAGTCACAACGGAAAAGGCTCTTCTTCTGGACCCCAGCCAGAATTCATTGACCAACTAGGTTCACAGCATGTTCCTTCAGCTGGCTTGGGTAGGACATGCCAATCCCATTGGGGTAAAATAGTTCCTCAGATAGCCCATTGCTTAATCTTTTAAATTGCTTGAAGGATGCAAATCATCTGTTTAATTTGTATGATAGATACATAAAATGCCTCCATTTTTATGACCCTGTAATTCCTTAATTTGGGGTAGAGTCAGGGCAACTGGATAGAGCTGAGTGTTTACTGGCCAGATGCCCTTCCTGATGCCATGCAGAGTTTGCAGCAAGTATTTTTTTCTTTGCACCATAGGAGAGAAACATCTACCATTACCTAGGATTAAACTTTCAACCTTCCGAGTGGGAGGCAAGTGTTATTACACCGTTATGATTTTATTAAAAAAAGCATGTTTTTGTGCACATGTATGATACATATACAGGTGCGCAAAAATATGATTTTTGCTTTTTAAAGTTCATAAGAAAATTGAAGCTTTTAAGATCTAGTTTGAAAATAAATCAGAAGGTCAGGTTTGACTCACTGGGAAAGTTCAGACAAAAGAAGGTAGGTAATCTAAAACAGGATACGAGAGTGATTAGTCCTGCTATACAGGTTTGCTAAGCATTTGTGTGTGTATTTTTAGGAGTATTGTTTTGTTTCTGTCTTAGAAATGATGAATCTCCTGTTTCAGTTTAAACAATATTGTTCTGGTTCACTTTGTGTAAATGAAAGAATTCAGCTGCAAAACTCTGAAATTTCATTGGGGTTACAATCATATATTTACCTCTTAAGAGCTAAGTCCCATAAAGTCAATTACTTTAAGCAGGTAATCTATATTGCACAGTCAAATATTGTGTTTATGACAGATCTAATTCATTTGGCAAAGGTCCCATGGAAGAACCAGAAGCACTACATGTTGAAATAGCTAAATGGACCTCTCTTTTTGCATCTTTAATTAAATTACTGTAGTGTAATTCAGTTTAATATTATAATAACACAGATTTAATTAAGAAAATGGAAATATATACATATGTCATAGGCAGAGGTTAAAGCTGGGCATGCTATTTCATCACTATTACATTGATCATAAAGAAAACAACAGTATAAAAGACAAGGACTGTATATAAGAAACATGTTTACTTTCTTAAAGAACAATATAAATTTCTCATTGTGTGATATAAACAGAACTCTACTACTAGCAGCACAAATCATTTGCTATCCCTTTGTCAAAAATTTATCTGAAACACAAAATTATGGTTTATATTTCATTCCAATTCCTCCTGTTATACAATGGTATTTTTTTCCACCTTCTTACTAATCTCTTTCCTCTGGCATAGGTTTTGGTCCTTAGAAGATTGACAAGATAAATGTGACAGAAAGTAACTGCACTTTCAGAAATATGTAAATTTTTGATGGAGAAAAGGCTGTATGCTAAAAATGAAATCATTATGAAAAGTGAGTTCATTGTGTAACTACCTACTTAGTAATTGAGAGTCTATTTGAAAGCAGTTATCTTACTCGATTAGTTTTTTGTCTCTTTTTTCCCTGTCTGTGCATACTTATGTACATTCACATTGTGTATTTTTGGATTTGTTATGGAGGTTTTGTTTTTGGCAATAACATGCAAATAAATTTCCAGTGTGCTCTGAAATGTTTTTTTCAGCTTTCTAGTTTAGTTTCTTAATGGTCTTTAATCCAAGTGTAATCAGATTCAACTGTGGTTATCTTTCATGGACAGCCAAATGTGCCAAAGTACAAAGGAACATCCAACTGCCTTTGTGAGATGAGGGTCATAGACTATATATATATATATATTCACACACACATACACACACACACACAAAGTGTAATGCAGTCTCCCAGGTGAAACTATTTGTTTGAACAAGGAACTGTGCCAAATGATAAAATGATAAGCATATATATATGTGTGTGTGTGTGCGTGTGCGCGCGCATATTCCTGTCTGTTAACATGTGGCATTCAATTATGGCAAAGAGAAAGAAAAAAGATGTAACTTATTAAATGAAATTACATCTAGGGCAGCCTTTCTTAATCTATGCTCCATGGAGGAACCCTTGAAACAATTTTCAGGCCCTAGCAGTCAAATTGCAGCACATCAAAATTCCCACAGTACATGTAATGCATGTATTTTTAAACATATTTTTTCAATTACAATCGCTAAGATTCCATAGAATCCCAGTTGACATAAAAATTAGAAAATCCCTTTTTTCTAAGACTCTTAGAAAAGACCCTTAAAGCTTGTTACTTAAAACCTATACCCAGTTGCCACATTTGCAACCAACATGTTAAAATAATGTCTTTTTCTACTCCTTTTCCATATATTTTTTGGTTGGCTTACTGATATTGGGTAGTTTACATACATTGATTTTAATATAGTAATCAGGCTATACTAATAATTTTTGAAAATTAATATTTAACAAAAGGATGGCTATAAGTTTGCATATATAACATACAGCATGTAAGTCTAACACAATACTTCTATAAATCCATAGAAAATTATACCTAATCACTTGCCCCATATAAGGCCCATTTAAGATTTTCCAACACCAATTTTATGAAAGCTCATTCAAGATTTTTCAGCAACAAATATAATTTGTGATGAACATGTATTAATTTTTGCAGATCCAAGCAACCAATTCCTCAAAAAATAAGTCATCTCAGGAACAATATCAGGAATAATTGGAATTAGGAATAATACTTTTCCTACTCAAGTTACATACTAATTTTATGCATAATGGAATAATGCTTATATTAGACCTAATAATAAATATAACAGTGCACAGTGTGAAAGTTTTTGCATTCTACAGAATTCTTCTTAGAATGATAGATGGATGGCTCTCTTTTGCTGGCCTGTTTGCATCCACATGTACGTATACAAGTTGTTTTGTATTTGGCATCTATAAAGGCATATGGCAAACCTGCACACTTGTATTTTAATAGTTGATCCTAATAAAATTATGGACATAACTACTGCTGTCTGTTGATGTGATTAAAGCACCAGTCAAGAAGCTGGAGAGCTTGAGTTCTAGTTCAATCATAGGCACAAAGCCAGTTGTGTGATCTTGGGCCAGTCTCTTTCCCTTAGCTCTAGGAAGGAGACAATGACAAACCACTTTTGAAATCTTTCCAAGAAAAGTACAGGGGCTTGTCCAGACAGTGGCCAAGAGTCAGGACTAACTCAAAAGCACCAAAAAGCATGTTCTGTGTCTTTCTGACACAGGTCTTAGGTTTATATATTGTTTTTGCAAACCTAATACATATTACTTAAGAGGTTACGTTAAGGAAGCAAAACAGAACACAATTCCAGGTAAGGGAGAACTAGAAAAAGGTGCGTGAAAAAGGTGCTTCCTCCTGCTTGAAAAATTCATGAAGCAGGACATATTCTTTCCTGAAAAATAGCTACTGTAACAAGATATGCTAAAAACTTAAGATGTTATTCATCCTCTCCCCCATGGAGATTCTCAACCCTAGAAGTTTTGGCTGCCTGTTTTGTTTTTCCCATCAACTTTGAGGTCAGAGTTAGCCATGAAAAAGGGTAACCTCTTCCCATGAGCGATTCAGTGCCAAGCTGCTCTCACCTCCTCTTTCTCCCATTAGGGACATAAGAATCTTCCACCAGCACTTCTCTCCCTCTTGTACCCTTCAGAGCGTGAGAACCAGACAAAGCGATGGCCTGGAGAGAGTCCCACCAGCGGAAGCAGCCTCGCTCCTCAGCTCCACCAGACATGAAACAAGGAGGAGGAAGAGCCTATGGAAAACTTTCACCCTGCTTCCTGATAAGAAACAAGGAAGCAGAGCCGGTTCCAGTGGGGGAAAGGACAGTCTATGCACACAACATTTGGCCCTGGGGTTTTTCAGGTGAAGCTGAAGCCCACGTGGCTTCTACTTACTTGATGTCTTCCCAGACTTCGGGGCCATAATTTCGAATCACCAGCAGCTCCAGGGCGTGATTGACAAAACCATACTGTCAAAGATAAAAGCCGGGAAAAGTCTTTTGTGGCTACAAGGCTTTGGAGCACTCAAGAGTAGCAAAAGGCAAGAGGGAGAAGATGGGTGGAAACCTGAAACAATTCCAGGTTGGGTTCCAAAGAAGCAAGAGAATAGGAGGGAAAGCTTGCAACTGCCCCTTCACCTACTTCAGGTATTTAATGCTTATCCAAGACAAATTTGAATGCCCCACTGAAGGCGGAGCTATTAAAATTTGCACAGAAGGGCAGGGGGGAAGGGCAATGCGAGGGGCAATCCGGACTGGGACGGATAGGAAGGAGCAGGGTGGGCCGCTGCATCCCTCAGCTTGCACCCCTTTTCTCTTCTCTTCCTATCTTCTACCCCTTCACCTCCCACCTCAGCACTGCGCATCTTTTCCTTCCCCGCCTTAACTGCTAAAAACGACCCACCACCCTCCGACGAGCCCTGCGAAGTGTAGCCTTGACACTCACCATCGCGCCTGCGGTCTATCCCTCCCCGGCTTCACGGGGACACCGTTTCAGCAGCGGCTTAACGAGGCAAAGACTGAAGAAGAGCAAGCAAGCAGCAGCTCGGCGCGCCAGCCGCCCCCGCGAGCACTCTCTGATTGTCACCGAGCCGTAGCCAATCGCAAGATCAGCCAGGAGGGCGACTTCCAATCAAAACCAGAGGAGGAATTTGGGTGCTCTTCTAGCTCCGGGTGGGGGACGAGAGAGGCCGTGGGAGGAAAATTGATTAGAGGGCAGGAGAATGCGGGCCGGCGTATACAAAGCTCGCAAAGGCGGGAATCCCTCGACTGTCGCAGGGAGAAGGAGAAGATGCGAAACCTCGCATTTTAAGTATTCACGTATGATGCTCCTATGCTGTGAGAACAGGATCTTCCCTGTTGCGCACACTCATACCGCTTTCCCCAGTATTATTAGATGCTGCCCGGTCGCCTTAGTTACTTGTTCGTTTTTTTCTGAGTGATATAGAGATATCTTTCTAGAAATTGATTTTTTTCGGTCTTGCAGGCAAGCTATCTCTGCTGTATTTCATTGCCTTGGCTGTACTTGAATGAATAGAGTCAATTCTAATCATGATTTTCCCTCCAGGAAGTACAGTGTATAGATACTTGTAATGGAAATCTGTTACATTTTTTATTTATTAAGTTTGTTTTCCGCCCATTTCGCCACAAGGATATCTGGGTGGCTTACAACGTTAAACTGAAGCTGTAAATATATGATAAATATATAAAATCACATTAAAATTAAAAATGCAAGTTATAACTAAAGGTGGGGAGGAAGGGAGGAGACTATGGGGGAGAGGAGGGAACTGCTATTAGTTGAGCAACCACCAGTGTGAAATTTCCCCATTGAAGCCCCAAGTCAACTGGCATAGCCAGATGGTCAGGCTTTTGTGGAAGTCTAGTTCTCTGATGCAACAAGCTCATCGATGGTGCCTGTTGATCCTTAGATATTCTGCCCCATCAAGAACTGGACATTACAGATTTTCCGTTTACAGTCTGTTCCAGTTCATTTCAATTGCCAATTGACAATGAAGATGTGGATTCTATTGTAGCTTAGATCACATTAATAATTGCATAAGGAAGAGCCAATTTGACAACACTCAGTTGAAATTAGAATAACAACTCAAAGACCAGGATTAACAACACTAGCATAGACTGTTCTCACAGGAAATGGGAAAATGCTGTGATTATTTATCAAATTGCTTCATCATTAAAGTGAACATTAAAAACGGGGACTAAAAACCATAACATTTTTGAAAATTATATCTGTACATAGATGGGAAGTAAAACAAGGATAAGGGATATGAGCCTCTTCATTACTGAATTACAACTTTCGCAACTATTATGGTGTGGGAAGCCCCGCCCCACCAAGAGAATGAAATATTTTGGAGAATATTAAAAGAGGCAGAATATTATATTTCCCCAAAGAAGAAATGGAGAAAAATCTTAACAAAGGCAGAAAGCAGCCCCATAGCCTGAAGCAGAAGCCTCAAGTCTTTAGAGATGGATATTTTGATGCCCATTAAGAAATCAAGGCCAGCCTATTCATAAACAAAGCACCTTCAGCCCAGATCCCCCAGAGTTGATGGGATTAAGAATCTACAAAACTCACTACATTGAGCACCCACCCACCCCCGAGCATCTCAAACACAAAACCCCGGAAACTTATAAAGATCCATCCACTCATTCAGCCATTTTGTCAGCCACCCCAGAAGCACTGCTGTTGTCATTGAAGTTTCTGGAAACCAAATACACCTTTCCTTGCAGTTAATCAGCCTCCATTTTATTTGGAACCAGACTGGATTTTTCTTCCTACAATGGATATGGTGAGGAAAACTGGTAACTATAACAGAACAATATTTTGAGATCCACAGTTTCCCCACCCACTGGAGTGCCAAATGTTTCAAAAATATTTCTTAAGGTCTCATTTAAAATGTTTCCTTCTACCACCCCAGGTCTTCAGAGATCCATTTAAAAATTGCAGCAATATTCTGTACTGTACTGTCTTGCAAAAGGCATCAGCAATTTTTGATAATATACTGAAAAATTGTATGAAATAAGCCTAAATGCCTCTAGGCATAAATAAATCAGTTGACAAATGATATTGGTGTCTTCTACTTTTTTAAAAATAACTGATAAAGATATGGAATACAAAGATTGATCCAAAGCAATAATGTGAATTCAGAGGTCTGTTAATATTGGACATTTAATTATACTGTGGTTATTAACATCTATGAAGTAGAAAAGGAAAAACTGTAAATTATTAGATATGTTTTGATGATGATGCAAAATTAGTCGTTACCAGAATTATCCAAGCTTCTCATTATCTAAATTTATTACATTTTATTGCAAATTATGGTTCAATTCAAGTCACTCCCTTCCAATTTGCAAGTTATTGGTAAATAAAATGAAATATGAATCCAAATTTTCATTGCATCCAGGTGCAATTGACTGAAAACAAGTGATTTGATTAAAAATCTGCAAAACAGAGCCAAGCTACACATCTAGCATGAAAAAGTGATATAATCCATCAGTGACATCTAATCAAGGAAAATGTTTATTATGATTGATTTGTTCTTCAAATATAACATAATCAGATGATTTTGCCAAACTGATTCAGTTTACAGATTACTGCATTCACTTTCTATATTTATAATTTACACTTTTCTGATTCATCTGAACTTTTTTCATAATATCACTGAATTTACAAAATGTGATACATGAACTTATGAATTTATTTTATGGATTTTGATGTGTTTCTCACAGGCCTATATTTATAATTCTTTAAATGTTCATACCTGTGTGTGTGTGAGAGAGAGAGAATGTCTGTCCCCGTCCATCCATATAAATTGATTCCTATTTCTACAGGAAATATATTATAGAGAAAGAATATGGTGGGAGGAGCTCTTTTGACATCAGTATTCCCATCCGTCAGAATGGCATTACTCCATTTTCTCTACATATCTTCAATTGACTTGACTAAATCAACCTGAAACAATCAGACAATCTGGATTTTAATGCCCATACAATGTATTGTAATTCTACACTGAGCCATGGTGGCACAATGGCTAGAATGTATTGTAGTACAGTAATGCCGACTAACTCATTGCTCACTCCAGGAGTTCGATTCTGAAAGGTTCAAGGTTGTTGGGGTCAATATGCTGACTCTGTAAACTGCATAGAGAGGGCTATAAAGCACTATGAAGCAGTATTTAAGTCTAAGTGCTGTTGCTATTGCTACTTAGACATCCTCAAATACTGCAAAACTCCAGACCAATACTTTAAATCAGTCATGTCTATATCTGTTCAATCTGTTATCTAGAGAATTGTAGCTTTCCAAAATTCATTACCTGGTTGGTCATCCAGTGTTTTCAAATGATACATTTGAACTTGATTTCTTCTACACAGAAATCATTATCTATATAGGTAATCCTCAACTTACAACCACAATCGAGCCCAGAATTTATGTTGCTAAGTGAGAAATTTGTTAAGTGAGTTTTGCCTCATTTTCTTGCCACAATTGTTAAGTGAATCACTGCAGTTGTTAAACTAGTAACATGGTTGTTAAGTGAATCTGGCTTCCCCATTGACTTTGCTTGTCAGATGGCAAAAGGTGATTACATGACCCTTGGACATTGCAACCATCATAAATATGAACCAGTTGTTAAACATCCGAATATAAATCACATGATCATGGGGATGCTACAAAGGTCATAAGTGCAAAAAATACTTATGTCACTTTTTATGGTGGTGTAACTGTAAATGGTCATTAAATGAACTGTTGTAAATTGAGGACTGCATCTGTTGTCAAGATTAGATATCTATTTGGACTTTCTTTGCATCCTATCCCTTATCTATCTGCATTTGTAGTGCAATAAAATTGAACACTTGCTATCATCTTTTGCCAGACTTTTCATTAAAAGTCAATATTGAAAAATGTTTTAGCTGATTATTTTACTTTACTTTTTTATTTCAAATATGCTGTCTATCATCAAGCTATATACTTTGTAAATTGAGTTAATGTGACATAAATAAACTTTATTTAACATTCAGCTTTGCTGAATACATTTCTCCAAGTGGAATGATCTCTTCTGTCCTTTTATGGGCCAATTCCTGCTATTAACACTACATATTGAAAAATGGGCAATATCACAGACAAAGCTGGTGTTCTCTGATATGTTATTTCTCAGCTAGTTGATGAAATGTCTTTTTTCTTTCCTACCCTTCAACCAGAGATGAAACCTTATTTATTTCACAGTTTCCAGAGAAGTTTTCTAACTGTGTGCCAGTAATTCCCGGAGCCAGATATTCCTAATTCAGAACCAGTTGTTTAAGAATTGTTTCAGCAGACACTATCAAGACTATATAAAATATATGAAAGTATTAATTGGGTTGTGTTCACTTATATAAGGATATGAGGTTTGAGTAGATATAAAAGAAGAGTTTGTCTTCGCTTGCTGGCATAAGCAGAAAAGCTACTCTGCTGTCAGCTCTGTAACCTCCAGAGCCCAGGGGACATATATTGTTAGAGGAGTGTTTACTTTATTCCAAATTCCTGAAGAGTTTATTATTTCTTTGACTGTATGTCTAGCCTCATGTTCCAATATAACTGCATATTTAACATTCAGATCTACCCTTTGTACTTAGGAGAGAAACTTCTTGAATTGTTGTATTTGGGTACTAGGGAGCATTCACAGCAATGGCTTATATATTTGTATATGCCTCAACAAGCATATAAATGGAATTTCATGGCACTGAAAGAAAGTCATACAGTGCAAAGTAAACTATGAATATGACTGAAACAGACCGCATATAGGAAAGCAGTAACTTTTTCTCTTTTTCCAGTTCTTCTGTATAATAATAGTGCAGATCATAATTTCTGATGAAAACTGAAAAGATTGTATCTAGCTTAGCTAAATACAATCTTTCCAGTTTTCATCAGAAATTACATAGCCAAGATTTATTAAACAAGATAAATCTTGGCATCTTCTATGCTCCCTAATAGCTATAGAATCATTTCTTCTCTGATTATTGTTAGGATCCATCATAAAAAATCGAAAGCAAATGTCTATTCCTGCTTAAAGAAATCCACCATTTCCTATTGAAGTGATCTTTACCTTAACTTTCCACCAGAATATGCCTTCTGGTACCTTAAAACCATTATTTTTTGTCCTGCAATCTGGACAAAATCCTCCTCTCCCTTCCTCCAGCTTCAGCCTGTGTTTACATCTGTTTAAAAAAAGCTTACTGCATATTAACATTGGTAAGATTATAACTCTTCATACAGAATTCTAAATCATAGATGGAATCTGCATGTGAAGCAGGCTTTTATCTAAAATGTGCCTTTCCAGCAAGTGAATAGTAAGTCTAGAAGTCATCTTGAGATTTTCCAAAGCGTTATTTAATCAGGGGACCCTGAAATTCAAACATTTTTTTACAAATGGACTATTGGTGTTGCTTTATGTCATTGATTTGTTCCAATTATACATTAGAGCCTGAAACCATATTTTAAAGCATCCCAACAATTGTTATATCATATCAGAAGAAAAAATAAGGTTAAAGATATGTTATTTTTTAAACTGAAATACTGGAGCTACTGTTTATGGGGAGGAAAAGTAGTGATGCAAGATGTTTCAGTGATCCGAGTTCAACTTTTTTCTTTTTTTGTAGTTTCCCAATCTACACGGCGTGCCTAACATAGAACACAGAATCACCGGGCAAGGGACCTCAAAGTTTTCTAATCCAACCCCCTGCTCAAGACAGGAGTCTTACACCATCCCAATCAAATAGAATCAAATAGTTATTCAGTCTATTTCTGAAAACTCCAGTGATGAAGCATCCACAACTCTGGGAGGACAACTATTCCACTGATTAATTGTTATGTCAGAAAATTTCTTCTTGCTTCTAGACTGGATCTCTTTAACAAGGTTCCTCCCATTACTTCTTGTCCTGCCCTCTGGTGCTTTGGAGAATAAGTCAATCCCCTCTTCACTGTGACAGCCCCTCAAATATTGGAATACAGCTATCATGTCACCCCTAATCCTTCTCATTGTTAGGCTAGACATATCTAGCTCTCTCAACTGTTCATCAAATGATTTAGCTTCCAGACCTCTTCTCTGCAGAATTTCCAGGTTTTATGTTTGATATATATCTATATAATTTGCACTGTACTAATCTCTATTCAATTTCTTACTTTTACAAAATTATGCAATCTTCTGACTTAAAGTCCTTTGATACAAATACAGGAAAGAAAGAAATGAAACAATACAAATATAATGGAATACAAATAAAAATATTCATGTCCCATTAGTCAAACATTTATGAATGTATTATATAATATGATCTAAAATAATGTCTAATTCTCTGAATCATTAAATATACTATTTTTTATTACCATGTGCTATCATTGATTTTTCCTCATTTCAGTGCATCTGAAAATCAGGTATCCATGAAGGACCAGAACATTGCAATGAAAAAGTTACTTGTGTAGTTTCTCCTCCCATAATAGGTGTGTTGCACAGCATGAAGTCTGTGGTATCATCAGAAGCCCTATGTAGCCTCCAGATACAAGAAACATTGTTTCCAAACTTGATAGTACTACATTTCATTTTAATATAAATTGTAAATGAAATGAAATGAGTCTTCTATTTCTCTACCCATTTTTTTTATATAATTGTGCTAGCATAACTCCCAAAGGACAAATATGTTTCTGGAGACTTCCGGGCTGACGTCACGGCGGGATCAACATAGGAGAATGGGGCTCCGTATCCCGTCGATTCTTCTCCATCGGAGCCCCCCCCCAAGGGGCTGAAGTCACCCTGTCACCCTGTAGGGGTGACAGATAAGGAGAGGCACCCTGCAGGTCATGGAGAGTGGTGGCTGTCCTGCTGGACCCAGGGTTCTTTCCCTCTTCACCGAAGATGAAGATGAGGCAGCCAAAATGGCCACCGTGAAGCTGTGACAGCTGAAGCAACCAAGATTGTGCTGGAGCGGTGAGAGTGGACAGTGATAGGAGCTGGCTGAGGTGATTTTTAATTGTGCTCAGGACTTGACCCCAAAAGAAAATCAATCCCAAAAAGAGGCTGTCTGGAATGTTTTTTAGCGGCAACTCAAGAGACTCAGAGCAAACTGACACCCAAACGAAGTAAATTAAAGCTGTAAAATACAGAAAGATTTGGATGTAAATTTCATTGGCATGACTGAACAGGCATTTTGAAATGCTGGATATGTGATTGTTTATGAGATATTATACTAGACACTTTGTTTGAACTAATCTGAAAATAACAACTGGCAGAATAGCCTTAAAGTGGATTTTTAATGTTAATTTTTGGCTGAAAGCGCCATCTACTGGATGAATGGATATATAACATGTAATACTCCTAGAATAACAACCTTGAAAAACTTTGATAAGAGAAAATAGCACCTGGAGATCTGCTGTATTATTCACTGTTGTATACTTATGTATCTTGTGGTGTCTAGAGGTTTAACTTTAAAAACCTGGAAAATATTTAATGGAATGAGTTTTGAATTCTGGAACTAACTAGCAATTTAAAAAGTGGACTTAAAGAGTAATTTTGGAAATTCCCTGAACTGTATAAATGGAACCTATTGACTAATTGTGGAATATAAAGAACTATAACTATTGTATCTCCTGTTGAACAATACTAAGATCAAATAATCTGTTGGCTCTGGGAAGTCAAAAAGAATAGACTGGAGCGGTGATAGATTACTGACAGAATAGTGAATACTATTTGGACTTTTTAAAATAAGGCAAGATGGCACATCAGGAAGAAGCAGGGGCATTTCAAAAAGAAATCATGTTGCTACTCCAAAGTTTTCATGATATGATGGGGAATTTCTGGGAGATAAAGAACTTATAACACAATATAACTGGAAAGACTGAATATGTGCAACAAGAAACTATGAATCAAGACAAAGAAATCCAGGAAACAAGGGAGATAACTGGAAGCTTAGAAGATGAGACAGAACAGACTATGCAACAAATAGAAAAGGAAGCAAAAAAAGGAGACTATAAAGTTGGGTGAAATAAAGTTGGGAGAATACACAACAGGAGAATGAAAAATAGAATTGAATAAATTGTATGATACTTTTGGGAAAAAGATAGAGAATTTGGCAGAGTCGGGTAGAATGGCAGCAGAAAATAGTGGAGATGGAAATAATGGTTGGGTTAAAAATGAAAGATATAGATAAAGACCCAAGGGAGGAGTATGGAAGGCAAGTTAAAAAAAGAAGAAGAGAAATTTTCAAGAGGGTGAGAGATGATGGATAACAGACTTTTCCTTAAAAACAAGATTGGCTGTACTAAAAATTAGAATAGGCTAAAAAATTAGAAATAGGGAGAATATTGTTATACATATCTTTATACAATACCTTCAAAGTGAAGATTAGAGATTAAGATTAGATCTTGAAAAAGGATGTTATCAGATATATTCCAAAACAACATTATTATTATTAAGATGAAGTAACAAATATTGAAAAAATTAAAAAGTGAAGGATTAAGCGCTGATACAGATATGTATAATAACGTTAGACCATGTAGATTTGATAAATGTAATAATTTCCATGTATTAATTTTTTTTTTGTATCGGAATGAATGATACTCAGCCACCACACTGTCCATGCAATGATATGTATGCTTTAAAAAAATAAAAAACTTGACAAAATAACTTTTGTATGCTACTTTTTTATTTACATTACATTGAAAATTTTGTATAGGCTGTTCTTCATTTATTGTACCACTAATAAAGAATAACATCATATAGTAAATTCTCTGACAGGTGAGGAAACTTGCATGCTTTAGCACACTTTACCCTAAAAGTGAAGGGAATTGTGCTGTATACTTATTGCCTTAGAAGTTGTATGTAGGTTTTAAGGTCAGTTAGCAAGGCATAGATTTATCCATAAAAAAAGTACTTCTGTCCAAATTGTTCACAAGGAATCTTGACCTATGTGTTGAGCCCAGTTTGTCAGGCTGTCCTCCCTCTGGAATATAAGTTAGAATCTGCTTCCTGTGTTTGTTCATTTAACATGCATAATTTCGGGACTGGAGCAGTGGTGAAATATAAAATTTTTCACTACCGGTTCTGTGGCTTGGTGGGCATGGCTTGCTGATCATGTGACTGGGTGGGAGTGGCTCACAAAATTACACAACCAAACTCACAAAATTACACAACTCACAAAAATACACAACCCCTACCCCATCAAGG
>JANHFL010002003.1:46877-64157 GCA_032468155.1 Oxyrhabdium leporinum | reverse complement strand
GAAATTAGTGGCAGGGAGCAACTTTACCAGTTTTTGTCAGATTTAACAGATTAACAGAGTTGGCCATGCCCACCCAGACACATGACCACTTGGCCACTCCCACCTAGTCACATGACCACCTGGCCAGTCATTAGGACAGAGGACAGAGAACTAATTAAATTAAAAATTTGAAGCCCACCCCTAGTGTTAACCAATGTGCTTTGAAAATGCACAATCCTTGATAATGTTCAAAAACATTCAGTTATTAAATTAAGACCAGTAATTGGAGGATTCAAGATAAATTTGTGCTCCAGAAAAGAACTATGTTTCTTTGTTGTCATTCCAAATAGAGAATAAAGGAATTATAAATATGGAAATGAGCCTTTAAAAAGTTCATCTGTTGAAATGAATGGAAAAGCCAACTCATAGTTATATACTCTTTTCTCAAAGTGGTTCACATTTCTCATTAATTGGTCAAAGTTAAGAGAATAAGTAAAGACTTTCCAAAAGATTGGGCTTGAAAAAAGAAATAATCAAGAGTAGAAAAATAAATATATTCATAAGTGAAAGATGTAGGGAACATAACAAAAATAATAATGCCTCAATAGTATCTATGCAATCTTCTTTGAGAAGCCTTTTACTATTATTTACTGGTGTCATTTATTTATTTATAGATGAATCAATTTTTTAATCATGATGCATGTCAGCACTTGCTGTTTCTACAATGAAGTTGTTACTAATCTACATCTAAATATATCATTACAAGTAACTATTTGTTAAATAACTCTGTTCAGTATTATAAGCAAAATAATATATTTCATGATATTGCTACACGGCATTTTATTAAATGATTCACATTACTGGCAAAACTGCAGAATGATTTTAAAAGCCCTGAATTTCAATCAGTCTAGCAGAAGAAATGAACTAGAAGAACAATTTGCCTCCTTGAAATTCAGAATAGTAAAAATTGCCACAGTCTGCCCAAACATGAGCACTTAAGACAATGTCTACAGTACCAGGTGGCAATGAATTTTTACTTCAATGTGATGGAAAATGGTCTTTTTGTTTTTAAATGGAAAAGTGGGTTGCTCTAGGAAAGGAAAATAAAAACTAAAGTTACAAGGTTTTAAAACAGTGCATTTTAGATAAATACGGTAACAACTGCATTACTGACAATGACCTGTAACAAGCTGCAGCAGACTTTATTGAGGCAGGTCTGCAAAATACAAGAAACAAAATTTTATTTTAAAACTACTTGGGTCGGCATATAGCTACATTTTGAGGCTTTGACTCTGTATCTATCAAATAAATTTTGTATTGTAAACACACATATCCAAGTATATATATCTAGGGAGATGCACCTACTGGGGGGGGACGGACGGGGGACCACAATTAGCAATTGCTTTCTTGGCAAAGAAAATTGGAGAGCAAAGCATAGCAATAAGGAAATGCAATGGAAAGCATTGGATTGGGAGGGTGTGTGTGAAAGATGTAGTACCCACTAGTCTAGAATGAACACTTGGCAACCTGTTATCAAAGTGTGCCATCACAAAGAATGTGTTTGTGAATCTAGCTTTGAGTCCAGACAGCATCGGTGCAGGACAAGAAAGCTTGAAGATAAAGTGAAGCTATGCAGTTAGGAATTCAGCTAAATTGATTAGATAGCAAATTGAAACAAAGAAAGACATAGCACTTCATGAGAGGTATATACTAGGTATTAGTGTAATTTATATTTTTAAGTGAATAACATTTGAAACAGTTTTCAGTTCCAATTTGTTTCCCCATTTGTGAGTTTCTCAAACACTTCTGAATTGCTGGTCTGCATTCTAACTCATGAATATAATGCATTCAGAAAGTATTCAGACCCTCTTCAGTTTTGTCCATTTTGTTATACTGCAGCCTGATTCTATAGTTGTTGAAATTCATTTTTTCCCCATTAATATACACTCAGTACCCTATAATGATAAAGTGAAAACAGAAGTTTAGAAAAGTCCATAAATTTATTATAAAGAAAAAACTGAAATATCACATTGGTATTAAAAATCAGGCCCTTCACTCAGTACTTTGTTGAAGTACCTTTGACAGCAATTACAGCCTCGAGTCTTTTGGGTATGATGCAACAAGCTTTGCAATCTTGGATTGGGGGATTTTCTGCCATTCTTTCTTGCAAATCCTCTCACGTTCAGCCAGGTTGGATGGTGACCATCAGTGGACAGCCATTTTCAAGTCTCTTAAGAGATGTTCAATAGGGTTCAAGTCAGGGCCCTACCTGAGCCACTCTAGGACAGTGTCCCTAAGCCATTCCTGTGTTGTCTTGGCTGTGTGCTTAGGATCATTGTCATGTTGGAAAGTGAACCTTCAGCCTAGTCTGAGGTCCTGAGTGCTGTGGAACAGGTTTTCATTGAAGACAACCCTGTACTTTATTCCATTCAGCTTTCCTTCAACTCCGACCAGTCTCCCAGTTCCTGCTGCTGAAAAACATCCCAACAGCATTATGCTGCCTCCACCATGCCTCACTTTTGAGATGATATTGGGCAGGTGATGAGCGGTGCCTTGTTTCTTCCAGATATAACATTTAGAATTGACAACAGTTCAGTCTTGGCTTCATCAGACCAGAGAATCTTGTTCCTCACAGAGAGTCCTTCAGGTACTTTGTTGCAAACTCCAAGCAGGCTTTCATGTGTTTTGCACTCAGGAGAGGTTTCTGCCTAGCCACTCTGCCATAAAGCACAGATTGGTGAGGGCTGCAGTGATGGTTGTCCTTCTGGAACTCTGTCCCATCATCACACAAGATCTCTGGAACTCAGTCAGAGTGACTTAACAGGTTCTTGGTCACCTCTCTTACTAAGACCCTTCTCCCCCAATTGCTCAGTTTGACCAGGAGACCAGCTCTTGGAAGAGTCCTAGTTGTGCCAAATTTCTTCTGTTTGAGAATTATGGAGGCCACTGGGCTTTTAGGAACTTTCAGTGCAGCAGAAATTTTATTGTAGCCTTCCCCTAATTTGTGCAATAATCCTGTCTCTGAGCTCTGCAGATAGTTCCCTTGCCCTCATGGCTTTTACTCTACTACAGTATGCATTGTCAGTTGTGAGGCCTTCTATAGAGAGGTGAGTGCCTTTCCAAATCATGTCCAATCAATTTCATTTACCACAGGTAGACTCCAATCAAGGTGTAGAAATATGTCAGCAACAATCAAGAAACATGTCAGAAACGATCAAGAGAAATGAGAAGCACCTGAGCTAAATTTCAAGTGTTGTTGCAAAGGGTCGGAAAATTTATGCCAATGTGATGTTTCAGTTTTTTCTTTTTAATGAATTTACAGACATTTCTAAACTTCTGTTTTCACTTTATCATTATGGGGTACTAAATGTAGATTAATGAGAAAAAAATGAATTTCAATCACAGTAGAATCAGGCTGCAGCATAATAAAATTGACAAAAGTGAAGTCTGAATACTATACTTACATACACACACAATACATACAGTGTGTGCGTGTATGTATAAAAACTAATACAAACTAATATAAAGAAATCAAAGAGAAATCTAAAAGTGCAAGAAAGGAAAAAAAGTAAAAGAAAGTAATAGAAAAGAAAAATGATACAAAATAGCTTTCATCTTCTTTACAGCAATACACTGTATATATAAGTATAAGTTATATTAGTTACAATTATAAATTTACTTCTTACATGACTGTTCTTTCTATAATCTGTGCTGTCTAATCATCAAAACATAAATCACAGCTTCATTTTTTTCTATAGGGGATTTCCAATCAGAAATAAACATAGTTACTCTTTTCTCTGATCAAGGAAGTTAATTTAGCTATCTCACCAAGTTCCATCAACTTCAACAAAGCTTTCCCCCCCCTCAATAAAAAGTTGTAGTAGCAATAGAAAACAAAATACATTTTCCAGTATATAGCAATTTCTCCTGGTATTTAAGTAGAAACATAGTATTGATATTCTGAACAATTTAGTCAGAAAACAGACAAAAGCCCACTTAAGTTCTCTTCAAATTCAGAGTTCCGGAAAAAAATTGCAAACTGATGTCTCACCATGGCAACACAGCAGCAAGCTAGAGGAAGCAAGATAAAGTTGGAGGAAGCAAGATAAGTTGAAGAGAGAGTTTCCTAAACATAAAAACATTTAGGGACTGGAACAAATTACGTAGGAAGTTGTAAAGTCCTCATCACTAAAAGTGAACTTCTTTAAAAATAGATTATTAGGTAAACATATGTCAGACTGTTTTAATGCTGTTTTGTACAGTGCAATAAGTAGGATTATCTGTTATGGTATTGGACCATTGTTAGTCATGTTATATCACAATTAGTTTGCCTTTCTGTTCCATAAAATAGAATAAAATAACATTTAACATTGAATTATAAGCAGAATCCCAATTGGAATTGCCCCTAAACCTGTGAATTTATGAGAGTGAATGAATTAACTTCCTATAAAGGTCTTGATAGCTCAATGGGGGAATCCATTGCAAGCAGATATTGCTACATTGAGTTTGCAAAATATTTAAATAGGGCTGCATATCAGAAACCCCCTGAAAATAGTTCTAGACAGTACTCATCTAGATGGATCAATGCTATGACTATTCAAAAGACTCAAATTTTAATAATTATAGTTTGTAGGAGTTTTTGAAAAGCGCGGTCTCTTTCAACTTTTCTGCTACACGTTTGAATAATCTTCCTGTTATATAAGTGCCACACAGGTATTGCACATTATCATTAAAAAAAAAGAAGACAAATTCAGAGCCTAAAATGAATTATTTGAATCTGCTGAAGTTCAGTGTGTTATTTTTTTTATTAATCATGATAGGATTCCCCTCTCACCAAGGCAAAATAAGCCATTTCATGTTTCTTTGGCTAAACATCCTTCCTATTTTTATTTCTTTGCTTGTTAGAACAACAATGTGACATAAATAGCATTACCTTCTCTAATTTTTCCTGTAACTACAATCCTGTGAGATGAGTCAGCTGAAAGAAAGTGACAGGCCCAATGATCAGCACTTTCCATGCCTTAGGATGGATCTGAATCTAGTTCTTCCAAGTCCTAATCCAACCTCGTAATCACTACACATTAGTTACACTTTGCCTATGGAGATTCTCAATTCATGCTATTTCCAAAAGGCAACTGGACTTCCTTTTTTTTCCGTTTGAAAACATCTTGCTTCTCATCCAAGAAGCTTCATCAGTTCTAACTGACTAGTGGGAAATGAAAGGATTTATATTCTTTGCAGTCATCTGATTATTAGCACTCTGAGGGTCAGTCATTAGCTCTCTGAAACTCCTTGAGGCCGCTTACAGGCTTATCTGTAATCTCAAAGTCACCTGAATCAGAGTGTAAATGGGTGTCAACCTTCTTGGGACTGCTGAAAGAATCATATTGTAGACAGGAGATAGGGGGGCGGAGGAGGAGGAGGAGATCTTTCTCTGACTTGTGCTGCTGCATTAAATCAATACCTCATTCCGCTGAAAATATACATTCCGCTGAAGTCTGATGAGATTGAGTTAGGGCGGGATGATGGAGAAGAGAAGCGGCTTGATGCAATCAAATAGAATTCTGTTGGAAGTACTAACTTTGCTGGGGAAAAAAAATATTGGTTCCGCTAAGGCAGAATTCCTCAATCTTCCCGGCTTTGTCGGCCGGTTTGGCGGTGGGGAGAGAGGGGATGATTCTGTGCAAGTGGCGGACACACACGCATGTGTGCCTGCATTTGCCTGCTGCTAATGCATGTGGGGACGTGTGTGTGTGTGTGTGTGTGTGTGTGCACCCACAACTTCCGCAGCCCGGTTTTGAAGGGCTCAAGGCCCAATGGTGGGCCATGGCCCAGGGGTTGGAGATCCCTGAGCTAAGAAAAGCACTTCCTCCAAGGAAGGTGCCTATTTAACATTGCAATCTCAAATTAGTTCTCGCCTTCTGCCAGAGATGAGGGTGCTTCTGAGATCTGGCTCCCCAGAGCCTAGTTGGATTGTTCAATTCATTCAGACAAGAACCCCATCAGAGAGTTTCCATTGCTTCTCGGCATCAGTTGTGGGCCCAGCCTAGCCTCACAACTGTAGCATTGCCCATCTGTTTCATTTGATGGATTTATATATGTAGGATGCATGTGTGCAAGGAGGGATTCTGCACAGGGAAGTTTCTTGGTGAAAATTAGATTTATACACATGGCAAGGAAGGAAGGAAGGAAGGAAGGGAGGGTGGAAGGAAGGAGGAAAAGGGAGGGAAGGAGGGAAGCCAGATTAGATTCACTTAACGACCATCTTACTAAACTTAACCACCGCAGCGATTCATTTAACAACGGTGGGCAAAGAAGGTCACACACTGGGGCACCACTCCCTTAACCAATGTCTCGCTTAGCAGCAGAGATGTCGGGCTCAATTGTGGCCGTAAACCGAGGACTGTCTATCTATACTTCAGGATGGCTTTGATAACAGTCCTTCCTCTCTCTCTCTCTCTCTCTCTCTCTCTCTCTCTCTCTCTCTCTTTCTCTTTCTCCTTTTCCGCCTCTCGTACGTCCAGTATGGTTTATACCCTGGTGAGTTTCTAATCGCGCCAACCGAAGGGGCAGGACCCTCGGATCGACCTCCCCCCACCTTTGATTCCTCCGGGATGAATCGAGACCCCCACCGCCCACCCCACAGCCACCCAACATTCTTCCTGGAGGCTGAAACGCTAAGCCGAGATGGACCCACCCGTGCCTGACGAAGCCGTACCAGCCGGAAAGCCACTGACGCTGTCTTTTTCTCAGAGGGGTGGGCCGTATTTCTGCTCTCCCCCCCCCTCCTGTGCTCTACAACACACTCACAACACACACACAGAGGTTTGTGATTTGGAGAACGAAGCTACAGCCTCCGCCCCCCACGGCCGGACGTTTCCACCCCGCCGAACTTTGGGGGGGGAAGTCCGCAAATGGATTTGAGGGGGTGCAAAAGCCCCTTTCTCTCCCCTCCCTCCATCTTCGCCGCTGGGTTGGACCGATTCCTGCCTTAGCCCACCTTTGAGTTCCTCTCCCCCCCCACCCCCTATTTTTCTTTTCTTTGGGAGTCTGGTGGGGGTCGAAAAGTCCATTTCTCAAAAAACGACGAAGAGAAAAGCACCAGGAGGAAAATTCCGATATTTGGCAGCTATTTAATTGAGGAGGATGTCTATTCGGGGCGAGGGTGGGGAGAGGTTTTAAGGAGGGGAGGGTCTTCTCCCCTCTTTTTCTCCTCCCCAGAGAAGCTCCATGGGTTTTTTTTGGGAGGGGGTTGCAAAAAAAACAACAACCACCCCAGTCTGTTTTCTTTCCATCTTTCCTTCTTTTTTTCTCTTCCTGGATGCTCTCAGACAGCATCTGTTGCTATGGCGATAGATCAACTTCTCTCTCTCTTTTCCTTCCGTCTGCTTTTCTTTTTTTCCTTTTCCTTTTCACGCACTCTGTCCTTTTCATCCTGTCTTCCCTCCAATGACGAGCATCTCCATTCAGGAAAGCCAGCCTCTGTCTTAAGGGGGGGGGGAGCGGTGCGTTTTCATATTAGAAAGCCCCCTCCTGCGATAATCAAGTTAATTTGATTTTAATGGTTTTAAAGCCAGTGGGGGAGGGAGGGGAAACCTGTGCATCCTGGCCCCAGATTTTCTTTTAAAACAAAAAAACCGCCAGCCAGCTCAAAAGCAACAGCCTTTATCTGCTAGACTGCTCCTGCCCAGGGAGGCTTTGCTTTCCCGATTCAGTGAAAAGGGCTTTTCTCAGCCTTTCAAAAAAAAAACCCAACAGATTTCTGCAGAATTTCTTTCATCGATTGATCGAGTTCTCTTTTGGTTTACCGCTCCATAAACTGTACGAAGCAGAGTTTGATAAGTTGGCTTGGTAAATCTTGCGAGCACCGCATATATTTAATATTTATTCTTATATTTAATATTTATTTCTGTTTTCTATTTTTTTTTTAAACTGCCCAGCCACCTCAGAAGAGGGTCTCTGGGGCAGCGTACAAGGTAATCGATATACCAACGATCAAATTAAAGCTTAAAAAAATATCAAGATTCCCAACAAATTTTAAAATGACAAAATATAACCTTATAAAATTGCAAACCTTTTTATTTATTTGGGTTTTGTTTTGGTTTTTTTTAAAGTTATTTATTCTGTGTTTCGCCCTTTCGGGGAGGCTGCACATTGTCTTAATTAAAATCGTTGAAAATAGGTCTTCGCACCCAGAAAGTCGGGGCTGACTTTCCTCTGCTTATTAAAAAATAAATAAAATTAAGATTAGAGCCGAATGCCCTGTGTGACTTCGAACACCCCGTCCACTCCACCAGAATCCCCAGAACTTTTTTTTTTTTTTAAATAATTTTAATTTGGAAGCCAAAGAAGAAGAGAGAGGGATGAGCCTGGGGAATTTTGCAATTTTGGTGACTTTGTTCCACAGGTTTCAATACGGGCTTAAATGCCCACCAAGCAAGAGATTTAACCCTTGTGCCAATCTAACATGCTCCAGGAAGGATGGCATCCACCAGATGAAGATGAAAAAAATATAAGTTTTTAACAAGAGACAGGATTTTGGGCAGGGGGTTGGACTAGAAGACCTCCAAGGCCCCTCCCAGCCCTCAGATTCTGTTGAAGCCATGAATCTAAAGGTCCAAAGTAGAATGAAAATAATTTTAAGTTCTTTTTTTTTCCCCACCCCCTCCGGGGAATTGTTTTCAATAGCAATTTGAATTTCAATCCTCGTGGTGCCACGTGGCATTGCTTAAACCACGCCCCCCCCCCCAAACTTGGCAACTTGTTAAGATGTCTAGATTACAACTCCCAGAATTCCCCTGCCAGCATGGCAGGCTGGGGGATTCTGGGAGTTGAAGTCCAGAAATTGTGGACTTCGTTGTGTAATTTGCTGGCTGGGGGATTCTGGGAGTTGAAGTCCACAAGTCTTAAAGTTCCCAAGTTTGGAAACCTCTGCCGTAGAGCCCTGTGGGGTTGCATTAGCCCAAACCACCCCAAAAGTTGCCCACCCTGGTTTCTTTCCTTTTTCCATCTTATTTTTCCATCTATTTCTGTCTTCTTTTTTTTCTCTCCATCCTTCTCACTTCTGTACCAGGACTGGCTTGTTCGGCAAAGATGGGCTGACCAGTTTTAAAAAAACAACCCCGAACAGAGCAGGCAGGAGCTGAAACTCTGGATTTTGGGGGGGTGGGAGACCACTGGACCCCATTTCTACCCCTCTTGGGGGCCGCTGTATAAAACAAAGTCCTATTGGAAATAAAGACGATGATTTGATTGTGGCCAGGAGTTCCGCTGTCTTCTGTGGACGAAAAGGTGGATTTCTTTCGGAGAGGCCAGCTCACCTGGAGGGGGTCTTGACACCTGCCGTGGGGGCCCACCTCAACAGTCCTCGATGTACTCATTTAGCGACCAAAGTTGCAACAGCACCGAAAAAGTGACCCAACCAATCCTCGCACTTACGGCGGTCATAGCATCCCCCATGATTGCGTGATCAGGATAGTTGAGGGCGAGATGGAAGGAAGGGAAGGAGGAAAGGAAGGAAGGAAAAGAAGGGAGGGACAAGGAAAAGGGAGGGAGTGAAAGGAGGAAGAAAGGAATGGAAGGGGAGAGGAGAGGAGGGAGGAAAAGAGATGGGGAAGGAAGGAAGGGACTAAAGGAAAAGGGAGGGAGTGAAAAAAGGGAGGGTGGGAAAGGAAAAGGGAAGGATGGATGGAAGGAAGGAAAAGATGAATGGGGCAGAATGGAGGGACAAAAGGAGAAAGGGAAAGAAAATAATGGAAGGAAGAAGAGAGTGGGAAGGAAGGAAAAGATAGATGGGGAAGGGATGGAGGAAAGGAAGAAGGGAGGGATGGAAGGAGAGGAAGGAAGAAAGGATAGATGGGGAAGGAAGGGAGGGACTAAAGGAGAAGGGAGGGAGGGATAGAAGAAAGAAGAGAACAGAAGAAGGGAGGAAAGAGAAGGGAGAGAAGGAGAAGGAAGGAAAGGAGGCGAGAGAGAAAGGAAGGGAGACACCTTGGAAGCAAATCCTGGTGGGATGGGGGTGGTTTTCTTCTCCCCCCTCCCCTCCCAAATCCGAGCCTTGGGGCCCAGCTGCCGCATGGGGGGGGGCACACGGGGCGTGTGAGCGAGGGGCACACACGTGCACACGCGGGAAGCGTGCAGGAGAGCCGTGTCTGGCTCAGACGGAAGGCGCAGGGAGGGCAGCAACCAGCCGCCCCCACAGCCCTGAGCTGTGTCTCCCGTCCCCCACCGTGATGCTCTTTGAAAAGCTGTCAAGGCTTCTTTGCAGCCATCCTGACACACAACCACACAATAACACAACAACACACACGCACACACAGCCTTCTGTCCCTAGGCCTAAACAAAGCTCGTTCTTGGCTAATTTTCCTTTTCTTTGTTTCTCTCCCGCCTTCCCTAGTTTTTACCAGCCTTCCTTTCTCCCCCCCCCACATCCTCCTCTCGTTCCCCCCCCTTCCCTTTTGGCATTACGAGACCCCCCCAAACACACAGGGGGAAACTGAGGCACGCGCCCCTTGCGTGCCCTTGTCCTCCAATGATGAACATTGTTTTTAATGCAACGAAGACGCTTCCATCTTGGACAGCAAAGGCTTCCGATGCAACACACAGATGGGTCCTTGACTTACGACGGTTCGTTTAGTGAGGGTTTGAAGCCACAATGGCCCTTGTCTCAGATGGTATAGGTTCTCCTCCTTGAGGAGGGGGCTAGACTAGAAGACCTCCAAGGTCCCTTCCAGCTCTATTCGATCCTATTTCTATTCTATCCTATCCTACATATTTTATATTCTGGTTGCTATATTTTATTTTATTCTATTCTATTTATTCTATTCTATTCTATCATATCTTATCCTATATACTTTGCATTCTATTTTCTATTTTCTTTATCCTATTCTATTCTATATAATTTTCTATTTTCTATTCTATTCTATTTCTATTCTATCGTATCCCATCCTATATATTTTACATTCTATTCTCTATATTTTTATCTATTCTATCCGCTATATTCTCTGTATTATATTCTCTTCTCTTCTTCACTTCCACCCGGCTTTCCTTTGTGTTCCCCCGTGTTTTTTTGCAGATGTTCGTTAAAATGCCTGCAGAGGCTGCCACCTAGCTCGCGAAAAAATGAAATTATTTTTTCTTTTATCCACCACCTCTTCCTCTGCCTCTCTGGAGCTTGAGCGGGTGGCGGGAGCAATCTTAAAATTTTCCATTTTCTGTGAAAATGTTATTACAATTAACATCCGTGAAGAAAAAGCTTCATCCCTTTAGAAAAATACCGTGAAGTCTCAAATCTGCAATTCAGCCTGGTTTATTTTATGTTTTGAAATTTGTAAGGGCTACTGCCCTCTGCTGCCAACAAGCAGAGCACTAGTAATCTCGGCCTGTAATAGTAACCGAGTTGGAAGGGAACTTGGAGGTCATCCAGTCTATCCCCCTGCTCTAGGACGCCTAAGCTATTTCTGGTAAGTGCCTCTCCAGTCTCCTTCTGCTGCTTTTGGACTACAGCTCCCATCATCCCGGCACCAGAGGAGCGGGTTCGAAGGATTACAGGAAGTCCTCAACTTAACGACCGCAGTTGGGAGTGGCACTTCGGTTGCAAAGGCAATGCGGTCATTCAGTGAATCGCATCGGATTTCACCACTTCTCGCTGCGGTCACTAAGTGAATCACGCAAGAAAAGTGGGACAAAACTAACTTAACACACGTTCTTGCTCAACCACAGACATTTGGGGTTCCATTGTGGCCGTAAGTCAAGGACTACCTGGACTCAGATCCCTTCCTGGGTAATCAACCGTGGGAAAACAGGGATCCTGTATGGGAATGCTGGGAAAAAAATCAGCGCAGGGAAATTTTCTTTAAAATAAAACACATACAGAACAAACCTTCCACAAATCTTGTTCTGCCCATCGCAGAGTTTTATAAACTTTTTTTATCATGCTTGCAAGAAAACCAAAAATCTCTCAAGGAAGTGATCGTAGAAAATCGAAAACGGATTCCCTCCCTCTCCTCACCCCGCCGGAGAGTCAGACACAAAACTCTTTTTTTTTTAAACACTTCAAATTTTAAAATAGCATTTTTTCATCTCTACTTATCTGTCATCGGCGCTTCTCAATTGTAAGATGATTCAGATGGATGGACTACAACTCCCAGAATTCCTCAGTCAACATGGAATTCTGGGACTTGGGAGTCCGTCCGTCCCCGTCTTGCTGGCAGGGGAATCCTGGGAGTTGAAGTCCAGCCATCTACAAGAAGCCGAGCTTGAGAAATTTGTTCTAAATCGGTGCTTCTCAACCTTAACCCACTTCGAAGATGGGTGGACTACGACTCCCAGAATTCAACAGTCAGCATGGCATGCTGGGAATTGAAGTCCACCAGCGGAAACAGCAGGTACAGAAAATCCGTATTTTGTGCCAGAAAGGATCCAAACTCATCCAACTCAAGTTAATCCCGAATAGCAGAACTGCCTCTACAAGTAAGACCCCCCCCTACCCCAAATCTACCCCATTTTTTCTTTTAAAAAAGGGGGACGCAGATTTCGGAATTGTGGACAAGCGTCAACTCGGACAGCTGGCCGGCTTTGGCTGCTCCTCGGTGGGAGTCCCGAGTGCGAATGACCTTCCGCTGCCTTTCGCTTCATTCTTCCAAGGGGAATGGATCCCCGCTTGTCCTCCTCCGTGGAAAGCCCCCTCCCCCACACGCTTGAATTTTTTGGGGGAGAGAGGAGGAGGCGGGAAGAGACAGAACTAGGGGGGGGGAGTGATGAAATTTGGGGTGAACCGAAACAGAAAAAGGAGGCACGGCGCCCCCCCCCCAAAAAAAGTCTCATCTCCTCCGTTTAATGCACCAACTGGGCCGTCAACCAGTACACAACTAAGGGCTGGAAGGCTGCGGCGCCTAGCGTGACGTACATCTGCGCCCGGCCGGTGGTCCGGCTCAGCCCGTCTTGCACTACGGAAGTGAGGATCTTCATCCGCAGAGAGCGAACCTGGGTGGGCAGATAAGACATCCGAAGAACGTTTAGATGGGCACCTGGTCCTTCAACTACATCTCTCGGCGCCTAGCTGGCCTGGAGCGTGGAATCCCCATGCACCGAGGGGACGGGGTACGAAATCCATCTCGGCTCGAGTTTGTTTTTCACCTTGCTTTGATGATTTTTAAATAACTCAAGGGGACAAACCTACCTAATCTTCCTTCTTCTCCCTTCCTCCTCCTCCTCCTCCTCCTGCTCCCCCTGCACAACAACCCTGCGAGGTGGGTTGGGCTGAGAGAGGGAGGGACTGTCCCCCAATGTCCCCAAGTCACTGGCACCGCCCTGAACACAGCCGGACTCACCATGAAATACATAAGAGAACAGGAGGCCCACGCCAGAGTGATGTAGTAGCCGTTGAGGCCAAAAACCAAGCCCCCGACCACAGTGAGGATCATCCTGGAGAAGAAAAAACAAAAGATGGTGTATATTTCTGTGTGCGATGAACACATCATAACAAATGGAGCAGGAATTAACATTTGAACCCAAGAGCAAAGAACGAGCAGTTCTTCTGATGTTGAATTACAGCCAGGACTTTTTATTTAACGGACATCTGATGTAACGGACAAATCCCTCTGAAATAACAGACAGCATCCATAACCGTCTTAAGGGGGTGCTTCAATGTCATTTTTAATTTAATAAAGTTCATTTCTGCTATAACCACCTCCTCATCAACATGCAAGAAACGCTGTCGAGGTTCTTGGCACAACAACATCTTGCCGCCGGCCGAGAGCTACTTTTGGGATTTAACGGACTCTCTCTCTCCTAATCAGTCCGTTGAATCAGGAATTGGTTGCCGGTTGGAAACCAGAGTCTTCATTCAGGAAGCTTGGGTCAGCGGGGGCGCATCTGGGAAACGGGAGTCGAACCCGGGAAGCAGGGAGGCCCTTCCCAACTCACCCGACGTATTTGTAGCCGCAGTAAGCCAGAAGATCAAACGTGCCCAGATCACTTTGGACCGTCGCAAGGTAGAGACCCAGGAGAAGGGCAAGGACCTCGATCACCATCCACACGAAGGCCGTGCTGGCGCACATCCCGAGGACTTCCGGGGAAAACCTGGCGGAAAAAGTGAAGCCTCAACGATTCACGGTCCCAAACCAGTGTGAGGACACAGTTGTGCAAACACCAACAATTTAGCCAAGTCACCAATGGAAACCTTCCCAGCCTGACAAGCCAAGTCGATTTTTTATTATTATTATAATTTTTTGGGGGGTGGAGAGAGCCACATCCCCATGGTCACGTGATCCGAATCCAGACCCTTGGCAACTGCTTCAGAGTTATGACGGTGTCCCGGGGTTACGTGATCCTCTTTTGCGACCTCCCGACGAGCACAACCTGTTCCTGACTTAAGAACTGGAGGGGTTCCCTTAACAACACTGGCAAGAAATGTCGTAAAACGGGGTAAAACCCACTGAACGACTGTCTCGCTGCGCGACATGCCTTTTGGGCTCAATTGTGGTTCGTGAGTCGAGGACCATCTGTAATCTGTTACCTGCCAAATTCTACATTATGCCCAGCCTTGAATCCCGCACCCACAACCCAAATTCACCCCCTAACCTCCACCGTTTTCCATTAAGATGCAAAATTGGGAAGCGGGACAAAATCCCCTCACCTTTTCTGTATCCCGAGTGCCATTCCAGCCAGCAAAATATACGTAATAAAGGCCATACCTGTGGAGGAGAAAATATTATTTTTAAAAAAAGAAAGCCTCCAGATTTTGGAGTGTGAGTTTGCTTGTATTTTTAAATAGAAAAGCTACAATATTGTGATTTTTATTTTTAGAGAAACGCCCAACAGGAATTTAAGACTATCAGTTCGATTTCCCAAACACTTTCATTAATTAAAAATATAAAACCAAAGTCCTTTATTAGATGGTGCCTTGCGGTATCTTTTTGTCCGATGAAATGAGTCGAGATTTAAAAAATAAATAAAATTCCTCCCATCAAACCTGAACTAGCAATTCTTTCTTTTAAATGCCACTTATCCAATAGATTTAATCCGATCCCTAAATTAAACCCATTTTATGCATTGATGTTTGAGAGGGATCAGGCCGCCCAACTCAAAACGCTGCAGAGTATAGCCTTAAAAAAAAGGAATAACTCAAAATGTGAATAAAAAATTACTCATATACTTAAATATATAATACATAAATCTAATAATCATAAAAGCCTAATAAATATCTACACAGCCTGTGACATACGACCGGTCATTTAATGACCGTTCAGAGTTATGATGGTCTGAGAATAAATAATAAAATAATAATAAAATAATAAAATAAAATAAAATAAAATACTCACTAGGAATATAGAGATCGGGAGCATTGATGTCCTGGCGAGGAGTCAGAGGAATATCACGATGATAACGAACTTCCCAATTCTACAAAAATAATAATTATTATTATTATTTGTGCATTATTTATGCAAGTCCTGCTTGGAAATTCTGGTCTGAAGTTCCTCCCATCCACTCCCAAAATTGTAACAAAAAAGATTTTACTTTTATCAAATCTAAAGAGTTTTTTAGTTCAATTTTTCAGCCTGAAGGTCTTTCTTCAGATATCAGATTAGCTCCCAACAGATTCCTCAAATGCGTTTATTTTCCTGATTTTCTTTTTCCAGTGGCAATGAGTTCCCCAGGCTAACCGAGCTAAATGAATAAATACATATTTGCTGGTTGAATCTGATGAGATTCGGAACTCAGCAATAAAGGCAGATGATCACTTCGGTTCCTGACATCCTTCCTTAACAGTCCTCGACTTATAACCATTCAACTTAGCAAACGTTCAGAATTAGGACAGCGCTGAAAAACCGGTCCTCGCATGTACGACCGTCGCAGCATCCCCACAGGCACGTGATCCAAACTCGTTTGCTTGGCATCCCACGTGTCTTTACAACGGCTGCAGCATCCAAAGGGCCCCGTGATCACCATTCGTGGCCTTCCCAGCAGCCAGCTTCCAATAACAGCAACGGAGGAAGCCGGATCCGCTTAACGACTGCTTGATTCGCTTAGCGACGGCAGTGATTCGCTTAACCACCATGACAATAAAAAAAAATAATCGCTGAACGACTGCCTTGCTTAACGATGGAAATTCTTTTAAAAAAACCTCACCAAATTTAGGCCAATATCGCTAACCGCCAATATATATATATATATTATTATTTTTTTTCCTTTACCTGGTGCACGTAAGGAAAGATTAAAAGGCCTAATTTTTTCATCACGTATGTGGTGTCCACTGCAAAGAAGTATTTAAGCTTGTTGATAGAAACAAATCTGTGAATCTGCAAGAATAAAACAGATTTATTTATTCAATTTACAGGCAATCCATCTCACTAGGGGTGTCAGTCATCCACATGGACCCAGAATTTGGGATTTTATTTTTATAGCGTCCGGTTGAAATGAGGCTTCAAGAATATTCGCTAAGGGGCATTTGGTTCACGAGTGAGGGGCTTGGGTGGGTGATCGCTTCAAGCTCTCCCTTGCAAAGCTTCACAGAACCGGCGATCAAATAAATTTGCTTTTTCCCTCCGACCCACGGTGTGATTTTTCTTGCAAAAACTAAAACACATAAAATTTCTGATTTGTCCTGCTTGGAGACCTGTACTTTAGTTTTTGCAAAAAAGTCACACCGTGGATCAGATGGAAAAAGCAAATATATACAACTTTGTAACTTTTGCTTTCAAAATCAAACCCCAGGTAATATTTACAAAAAATGCCTGTTTAAAAAAAATAAAAAATCTTAGGAGCGGTGCATCTCAATTTATTTTAAAAAGACAAGTTAACATCCCTGTTTTTCACACAGGACTACGCAGGACCAGAAATATAATATAAATTGTATAAACATCTTTGTACCAAAATAGAATGCAATGCAATGCAATGCAACATAACCTACAGGATTAAAATGAAATGTCATTTGTTTTACATACTTTAAAACCTGCTTTATGCCTATTTTACTTGCTCAGTGTTGAATGTTATACGTCTATAGTTTGTAGGTGCTTCTGACACGAATAAAGATTCATCCATCCATCCGTCATCTATCTATCCATCAGTCTATCTATCCATCTATCCACCTACCCATCCATATATCACCTATCTATCTGTATCTATTTGTATGTAACTATCTATCCAATCTATCATCCATCCATTATCTATCCATCATCTATCTATCTCTATCATCTATTTCTGTTTATCTGTTTATCATCTATATTTATCATCTATCTATCTATCTATCTATCTATCTATCTATCTATCTATCTATCTATCTATCTATCTATCTATCTA
>JANHFL010002002.1:148306-158319 GCA_032468155.1 Oxyrhabdium leporinum | reverse complement strand
ATCATAAGCTGTGAACCGCCCCGAGTCTTCGGAATGGGGCGGTATATAAATATAAATTAATAATAATAATAATAATAGTAAATTTGTTCCTTCTTCCCTGCAGGCATCTCTGATGAGGCTATAGTCAGCGTGACTCTTCCCACCGGGGTGCCCGTTCTCCTTGAACTTGATGAAAATCTGCAACCACTTGGCCAGCACCAATTTCTGGGTGACCAAGAAGCCATACAAGCTGCCATCAAGAAAGTGGAAGATCAAGGGAAGGCCAAACCTATGGCTGAGAAATAAAGACCACCTTGCGACTGCTTTACCCATAGCTCTAACGACGTGCAGCAAAATATGTCATTTTGTGCATTGTTTTGATGCCTACTTGCTTAGCTTTCGGTTCTCGCCAAGTGTTAGTTAAGGGCTGTTAAATTTTAGCAGTTTATTGCCGGGGATTGGATTTCAGATCCTGATTTGAGAGTCGCAATGGCAGATGTATTGATTAGGTTTTAATTAGAAGAATAAAGTGTCTCTGTATTTTCCTCAGCTTTTCATATGAGAGAAACCCTGGGTAGGAACCAGGTTTCTGCAAATCGGTGAGAAGATACCATTGTGATAAGTGGAGATAAAACAGGGAATGTCAAATCTGATTTAATATTGGCCCATAGGAGGATTATGAAGGGTTGAAGATCACAAACAGTAAGCCTTCCCAAAGATGTTCACTCATAGTCTTAATGTGGACTTTTATTTTTTTTTATCGTTGGACAGTCTCTTGCATTGGATGACTTATTTGTTGGAGCCCACTTTTAGAGTATAACTGATGTTCAACTAATTTTGAATAAAGCCCTTATTTTTATCCCCTTTGCCTTCATAGCTATTTTTTTTTCATGTTGGAGAGAATCATGTTTAAAAAAAAAAAAGCGAGATAGAAATGATGTTCTAGAAAGTTTGAGAAATGTTGACATTCTACTTACTCTCAGATTCTCTTTCATTTTTTTAAAAATAAGTACAAGTAGTCCTTGACTTACAACTTTTTTTTTTTCATGTTGGAGAGGACCATGTTTAAAAAAAAAAAAAGCGAGATAGAAATGATGTTCTAGAAAGCTTGAGAAATGTTGACATTCTACTTACTCTCAGATTCTCTTTCATTTTTTTTAAAAAAAATACGTACAAGTAGTCCTTGACTTACAACGGTTTGTTTAGTGACTGTTTAATGTTTCAATGACACTGAAAAATGTGACTTATGATTGATCTGCACACTTAATGACTTCCAGCGTCCGCATGGTTAGGCTTTAGAGAGTGTTTGTAAATTGGGCTAGCTCAAGTTTAAATATAATACAAGCATCACTGGGATTGTAACAAATTTATTTCAAGCATGCTAAGATGGTACACACACACACACACACACACACACAATTCCATCTTTGGTCCAGCCATATCTCCTCCTATTCCTTATGTTCTGCTCTAAATAAAATGCAATCGGATATTGTCTCCATAGCCAAGAGAGGAGAAAAGCTGAAGCAATCCTACTTTTGAGTGCACGGTATGTATTGAAAGGTCTTAATAATTTTCCCCCCCCGAAATGTGAATTCAAATGTGAATAAAAACCAGAACTCAGAGGAGAAAAGCACAAATAAAAAAGGAAGCAGGAGGAGAGTGATTGGCAGGCTTCACACATTACACTAAGCCACAATGTCACATGTTCAACTTAATGTTCAACTTACAGCTGAATAATTAAGGAGAACTGAGTCATTGCTGGCTGTTTGGCAAAAGACTAAAACACATGAAGAACGATTGCAGGAACTGGGCTTGGCTAGTCTAGTGAAGAGAAGGACCAGGGGAGACATGATAGCAGTCTTCCAATATTTGAGGGGCTGCCACAGCGAGGAAGGGGTCAAGCTATTTTCCAAAGCACCTGAAGGCCAGACAAGGAATAATGGATAGAAACTGAACAAGGAAATATTTAACCTGGAAATAAGGAGAAATGTTCTGATAGTAAGAGCAATCAACCAATGGAACAGCTTCCCTTCGGAAGTTGTGGGAGCTTCATCACTGGAGACTTTCAAGAGACAACTGCCATTTATCAGAAATGGTGTAGGGTCTCTTGCTTGAGCAAGGGGTTGGACTAGATAACCTACAAGGTCCCTTCTGTTAATTCTTTTAATCTTCAACTATGTGTTTGAATCCCAATTATGACGAAGAAGCAGCTAGTTATCTGTAACTATAGGCATGTGGATTTGAAGAACTACAGTTAAAGAAACTAATCTTTATTATTTTGTCTGAATGCAGGCTGGTGCTTCTTCTTCATCTATGAATCAACATGAATGTTCAATATTGGTTTAATCTCTTTAAGGGCAGGCAAAAGAGTGTTTGGGGCCTTGAGAGCCACACTTGCCAATGTGCCTTCCCCAAGGTTCTCACAACTGGGTGCTTTAGAGCCCATATCTTTTACCCTCCCCCTCCCAAAAAATTAAGCTTCCTTTGATTCCCTTATTCTCATGGCCAAGCTTAACTCTAGCTTTAGGGAGATAGAAAGTTTTCCTATCTTTTCTTGCAGTGTGCCTTATATGAGATCCTAAGGTGTGCTTTGCTCTCTCCAATTCTAGTATTTCCAAATTCGATACACAGACAAGAGGCATTTCCTGTTCATAATTTTGTTTAAATAATGTTAACCCTTCACTGGTATTCTGGGCTGCCAACTGCCGATTTACTGGGCCATACAAATACTACTAAATCTTTGACTTAGATATATGGTTCTATGATTTTATAATAATTTTTGGTAATGCGTTTCTTTTCTCTTACTAGTAATGTTGATCAAAGACCGTAATAAAATCATTTCAATTTCGAAGGCTTCTATTTCCTTCCCAGCAGAAGCCAGTTCCTTACAGCCCACTGAGCCTCAGATGCCTAGAACAACTCAGGAGATGAAAGACTCTCCTCACCAGCTTTTCTGTGGGGTAGGTTTTATACAGCATTTTCTTGTGTGAGCCATTGAGTCATTTTTTGTTGCTGCGTACAAATATGCTGAATAAAGAAATATATAGCATTCAAAGGCAGAGGAGGTGTTGCATTATATCTGAATGAAGTGCATAACTCTACTGAAACCAGGAATCAGCATTAAAGCATGAAAGTACAGCCCATGATATCTACATAAGAACACAAAAGAAGGGAAACAAATATATTATTGTACAGATGTGCAGTAATTCACCAAACCAGGCAGAAGATGAAGCTAAGGCTCTTTTAGAACTGATAACAGAACTTTTAGAGAGGAGAGACACAGTAATAAATGGATATTTTACCAAGGTCCCCTAAGTTTACCAAGGTTTAGAAACAGAAAATCTCTCCCTCCCTCCCTCCTTCCCTCCCCCTCCCTCTTTCTTGTCACACTGATTATTCCATTTTCCAGAAGATGAAAAAAGGTTATTGAAGGAAATTAGCTATCTTAAATTTAATCCTAACCAATAGGGAAAAGTTAGTTGCAGAGGTAAAAGCAGTGGGAACCTTGGATGGAATTTAATAGTACAGAAAAAGGAAGTTGAATACAGCAATACTAGGTGAGATCCCCATAGACAAGAGCTTCCTTTGAAACATGGAAAGATCTGTCAGTCACTAGGGCAGACCAATTGAATGAGCCCTGTCTTCCTGCAGTGATGGTGGTGGTGGTGGTGGTGGTGGTGGTGGTGGTGGTGTGTCTGTGTGTGTGTGTGTGTGTGTGTGAGTAGTAGTAGTAGTAGTAGTAGTAGTGGTGCTAGAAAATGCCCTGGTTATCAGTGGGTGATCTGTCCATGACAGGGGAGCCCCAGGGACGTCTCCCAATTCCAGAGTCTGGTGTCGCTGCCAGAACAAGAATACCAGATTGGGTGTGTGAGTCCACTGATTTGACTTTGGCCCTGGATGACTTGGAATAGGCTTGTGACTGTCAAGCTGGCCGTGAATTCCTGAACCTACCTCAGACCCCACTTTCAAGGAATGCAGACTATACCTCCAGGACCATAAGCCTGGGAAACTCCACTGCCAACCCAGAAATGGAGTCAACAAGCTCAGCCTGGTACAATAGCAACAGTCCCAGCTGATCTCTAGAGCTTAATAAATAGGGTCTCGCATCGAGCAATCCATGGGGCAGTACCCCTGAAAGCTGCAAGGGACTTCCCTATGACAATGGTCACTCCCTCGTCCCTGCCTCGGGCCCATGATTGATGCCATAACCCAAATCCAGTTGGGCCTATTTCCAAAAGGGTCCCCTCTTCTTCTGGGCCAAACCTGGTAATACATGCTAGCTCAGCCTTCTTTTCTGCAATCAGATGGCAGAGGAGAGGAACCCTGTGGCAGACCAACTTGGCATTTAGGAGCCACACCTGAACCCCTCCAGGGTCCTGCTGACTTGGTATCGGGGTAGAGTTCAGGCAACTGAACTGCAAAATTTGAATTGGGGACCAAGATCTCATTTCTCAAGTGTGTCCTTGTCTCTCACAAAGCCTCCCATACCTGTCACTGCCTGGATGTTTAACCATGATTGGGCTAATGGGAGCAAACCCCTCTTTTGCCTGAGAGAGCAATGTAGGTTTCTGAAGACTGTTCATGCCTTCCCTCCCTCCCTGCCTGGGTTTGCCTCTTCAAACTCACGAGTTGTGACCCCGTTTAATTACTTGAGAACATGACAGGCCTGTTGAGGGGATAAGCCACATGCATGTCTGTCTGTTTTTGGAAGCTAGGCAGAGCTGAGTGGCGCTGGGGCCACAGGCTGTAAGTTGAGAGCAGAGTCCATCTTTCAGTCTGGTGCGTCCTTGGAGGATTAAAAGTGAAAGGAAAAGCACACTTTTCAGATGATTTTAGTATTCTGGGAAGGCTTTCACAGTAGAAATGCGGTTCATTGGTTTTCCCACTCCTTTATTTCTTTTCCGGTTGGGTCCCACAAATGTATAATCTAGCTGGAAAAAAATAGAACATAGAACATGAAATAACAGAGTTGGAAGGGACCTTGGAGGTCTTCTAGTCCAACCCCCTGCTCAAGCAGCAGACACTTATCATAAATATTTATAAATACTAGCTGCCTGAATATGGGGATGTAAAATAATTTTGCTGTCATCAATACTGTATATTGCTTTACATTAGGACCTGTTTACATCTCTTTTGGGAGGCTTCACTAAAATCTTGGCAAAAAAGATGAAAGGGAGATCCTGGGACAAAATGGTGGGATTAGAGCAGAATCGAGTATCTGTACCAATTTCGGAGCAGCAGAATTGGCCCTGGCATCCCTTCTGGAAAGCCTGCAGAAGCCCATCTCTGGCTTGTACAGCTGCAAAGTTAAGATTAAGGAATTAGATGAAAATTGAGAGCCTGAAGTACATTTAGGCTTCATTTATGAATCAGCAGACAGGGTCGATTATGGGCTTCTCTTCCATATATATACCCCAAAGAAAACAGAACATATGTGCAGAAATCCCCCCCCCCTTTCTCTCTCCTTTCCTCTCTCCCTTTCTTCTCTTTCTCTTCCTCTTCCTCTTTCTCTCTCTTTGCCTTTCCCTCTCCCTCTCTTTCTTGTTGTTGTGTAGAACAAGCTCACCCCAAAGTCAGAAGGAGATTCCCTTGCATATCCAGGGTGGGAATAACTTTAGAAAAATGCTGTGTTGAACCGAGCCTGAGCTTGGATCCCACCTGCTCTCAGCCTCATCCTGTTACAGGATTGTTTGGTGAACAGAAGGAGGCAGATCTTATATTTTGCTCCTTGAGCTCATTTGGAGGAAGAAATTGAGAAATACAAATCAATATAATCTAATTAAGTGCCTAGAGAATTGCAAATGTTAAAATACAAAAGCCAACAAGGTCTCTTGACACTGAAACAGAAGATCTGCTTTCTACTAATGAATTGGGGGATCCATCTGTTCCTGGCTGCATTTGCGTTTTTCATTCATCTATTAATTATTTTGAGTTGCTCGTTACTCAGCGAGAGCTGGGGTTCAGTCCCTCTACACAGCTGGGGAGGGGGGATGCTTCCTACCTATTGGATGCAAGGCTTGCAAGGTCCTCGGTTTTTTGTTTGTTTGTTTTTTGGGGGGAGGGGAATCCTGGACAAGAAAAACAGTTTATGACCCAAGGAAAAAGGAGGAGGAGAAAAACTGTTATGGCTATTTTGTTTGCTTGGTTTTGCTTTGTATCATTTTAAAAAGTAGGGATAAAGTTGTTCAGACATTAATTTTAGAAATTGCTTAAGGTGGATCATTTTTAAAAGGTCAGGATATTTTTGGCTGGAAGGGTTTGAGTTGTTTTAGGATGGGACTTCTCTCATTCTTCTTAATGGGTGATTGATGGTCCCCCAGACTTCCTGAGCCAGCCATGTTGTCAGAGTTACCTATCCCTGCCCATCCCAGGTCAGTCAAGCTTCCTTGGGAGTAAGCAATGATGGGGGCTTGGCAACAGCCCAGGATCAGCCCAAGGTCTACTGGGTTTTTCTAGTGTGTCAAACACGGCTAACATTTCATTCTGGTTTGCGTCATGACTGATCAATGCAATCGTGAGCCTTAACTGCATTTGGGCTCACTTGATTGGCAGCATAATGGATGTTCAGCTTTTCTAATGCTGCTCTGGGTGTCTTTTAATCTGAATAAATTCCTGTGGTTTGAGCATCACCACAGACGAAGCTTTTTCTGTTTACGTGGATTAGTTGACAAAGAAGAAGAAGAAGGATGACAGCACATTTCCTGGGGATAGAAAACTCTTCTGCTGAATCCACCATCAGCTGGCCGCCAAACTCAGCAATGCTTCAGCGAGCGATCATTTGTATTGATTCAAACGGGAGCTTTCCATAGCAGCACACAATGGTTAACAGGGTTGTATGTTGTCCAAAGGCCACAACACCTGTGCCTGTGATTTGGCATCTATTAAAACTACATTGGGTAAAGTTCAACATTTTGCCCACACGTGACTTTCCTGATTGGGATCTAGTTTCTTTAGTTTGAATTATTTTGTGAGAAAGAATGACACATTGGGCAGGGCCACTGCAATCTGGTGTGCAAATAGTGTACCACACAAGGACATCACTTGAGGGATGTGGGTGCGCCAGTTGCAAATTTTAAAAAGGATCCAAAGCTCCACAGCAGAGTTATAGAGTGGGAGACCATCCAAGAAAGAGAAGATAACAATATTTTGAATAATATAAGCATGGTGATGGTGGTCGTCATGATGAATTCTGCACAAGGGCACCTCGAATGCCAGCCTCAGTGGTTGTCCAAGATTGGCACCTCCTAGAGTTAGTGGCAGTGAAGTACTCTTCCAGAGTGGAGTTGCTGGCCCATCTTTGGAAGTTGACGGCAGAATTTCAAGAGTCATTCCAAGGTGCTTGATTAGCTCAGACTGAATGTCATCCAGGCCAGAAGTTTTGGAAGAATTCATAAGCTTAATGGCATTTTCTAACTCCACTGCTACAAAATGTATTTAAAATGTTCATTCTCTTGATGTTCTTGCCATTAAATTTCGCTTCCTGTAATGTCTTTGGAGGGTTTCAGTTTAGAAAGCAATTGCTTTATCATTGGGCTGGCTGGTACATTCTGCATTCTGATGCGGTTCCATTTTCCTTGCGTTATTGTTCAGTTCTCTCCCTCCCTCCCTCTCTCTCTCTCTCTCCCTCCCTCTCCCTCCCTCTCTCTCTCTCTCTCTCTCCCTCTCCCTCCCTCTCCCTGTTTAAAAAGACTAAAAAGTAATATGAAGTGAAGTGAGCCCAGTCAACATTTTTTAATCAAAGAAGTCAATCTGTGTATCTCGGTTCCCTCATCTTCGCCAAACATTCCTCCATTGTAGGTGGTACCAAATGTTTTCAACTTTATGCGTCCAATAATTTTGCTTGTATAAAAACAGAGATCCATGCCCTTTTTCCAGCAGTTTGCCTATCAGGCCCCAAAGAAAATTCTCTGGTTTCAATTGTATATTAATCTTTAAAATCCTTTGAATCAGTATATACACCCGAATCCAGGATTTTCTAGGTTTTTTACATATTGACCAAACATATAAAATGTTCCTTCCTGTTCAGATTTCCAACATAAATTTGAAGCCTCTATAATACTGTCACAGAGAAGAGGGGGTCAGCCTGCTCTCCAAAGCACCTGGGGGTAAGACAAGAAGTACTGGAGGGAAACTTATCAAAGAGAGATCCAACTAGAATTTAGGAGAAATTTCTTGACAATGGGAACAAATATATAGTGGAATGGCTTGCCTTCAGTAGTTGTGGATGCTCCATCGCTGGTGGTTTTCAAGAAGAGACTGCCATTTGTCCAGAATGGTATATGGGGTTGGACTAAAAGATCTTCAAGATTTTCATCCGTGGAATCCTTCCCAAGCTCTTTCTAACTTTGTGGAAACCAGCTCTTGTAAAGTATAAGACACATTTGACTTTGTTCTGTTGTTTGTGTCTGCATTATATTGAATTCCAATATGACATGGTCATTCTCTCCCAAAGTTCTCGCAATTTCAACCCCTTTTATCATTTCTTCTCTTTAAGTAAGAATTAGATCCAGTATAGCTGACCCTCTAGTTCTCTTCTCTACTTTTTTGGGAGACAAAATTGCTTGCTAGGCTTGTCAGGAATTTGTTTAATGTCCCACTTGCTGCAGAGTTTGTCTCCCAGTTGATAAAAGGATAATTAAAGGCCCCTATTACTACTGTGGTGCCTTTCCTGCAGACATTTGTTAACTGGTTACCAAAATGTTCATCTATTGTGCTTGGTTTGGTGGCTTGTAATATACACCTATGGCAGTGCTACTCTTTTTTCCTTTTTTATTAGTCCGTATGCATTCTAGGAGGTTTTCATCTTTATTTTGCATTTCTAAAGAGCAGTATCTATCTCTTACATATATTGCAACTCCACCCCCTCTTTTATTAGGTCTGTTTCTTTTAAGCAATTTAAATCCCTCTAGCTGTATGTTCCAGTCATGGGAGCATGACTGTTGACAGCCTGAAGAGAGAGCCCTTTGCATCCCATTCTCACAGTGATAACTTTAGATCTTTAACTATCAGCCAGTCTTTATTCCCTTTTGGGGAAAGGTTATTGAGAAAAAGGTAGAGGCAATTACAAAAAAGCTCTGGAAGAAGTAGATTATCTGTTGCAGAATTGAGATCCAGGCATGAGATGGAAACTATTGGTTGCTCTTATGGATGACCTGTTATGGACTTAAATGGTGGAACATTGCCTTCCTTATCCTGCTGAGACCATTCACTGTGGTTTTCTTCGGCATCTTCTGTGAAACTCATTGATTGGAAGCATCATTTTGTAGTGGTTCTGCTCCTTCCTGATGGGGCAATTCCAGTTGATGTGTCTGAGAGAAGAGAGATTAAGCCATCAAATCTTCAGACACTTTACTTTATGATGTCCACTGTATTAATGATGCTCAATCATCTCTCTTTCATTTGTTCATATCCATATAAAGCTACTGGCAGGATTAATCTGATGATTTGTATGATATCTTCTGTAGACTGATGATCCCCAGTTATACAAAATATCCACCCCAGATCAAATGTGAGATAGAGTGAAAATCTTGACCTGGGGTCTGAACTCTATAAAGTTTGGATGAGGATGAAGCTCAAGCCAGACAAAATAAGGTGGATAGCCAGCTGATTCCAAAATGGTTTCATTTAGTTCTAAATGTAGTTGAATTTCCCACAAAGGAACTGTTTTGTAATCTAGGGATCTTTCTGAATTCACAATTGCTGCTGAATCAGCAGGTGGATATTCTAACCAAAAAGGTCTTTATATAATTTTGTTTGGAGCTAAGTGTGAGTATCAGTATGACTTTCATGGGATAGGAGGTACTTGGGATATTTACTCACATCCTTATCACCTTGCAGCTGGTCTACCTTAAGTCCCCTCTGCATAAGACTGTCTTGAAGATTGCTGAGAAACTAGACCTGGTGCAGATATGGCAGCCCACACACTAACAAGAGTGTTGTGTTACTTCCACATAACTTTATTTTATTTTTATTTATTTATTTTTACATTTATATACCGCCCCATTCCGAAGACTCGGGGCGGTTTACAGCTTATA
>JANHFL010002002.1:136481-148206 GCA_032468155.1 Oxyrhabdium leporinum | reverse complement strand
GGCCAGACAAGGAATAATGGATGGAAACTGAACAAGGAGAGATTCAACCTAGAAATAAGGAGAAATTTTCTGACAGAACAATCAACCAATGGAACAGAAGTTGCCTTCAGAAGTTGTGGGAGCTTCATCACTGGAGGCTTTCGAGAAGAGATTGGACTGCCATTTGTCAGAAGTGGTGTAGGGTCTCCTGCTTGGGTGGGGGGTTGGACTAGGTGACCTCCAAGGTCCCTTCCAACTCTGTTAATCTGTAAATATGGCTTAAATCAGTTCCTGAACCTTTCCGCCTTTGAGGACTGGCAGTGGGGAGAGGGGATGACTCCATGTGAACGATAGGCGTGTGCGTGCAGTGACTGCGTAGCACAATTTGTGCAAGCAATGGGCTTGTCCACCATTTCCGCAGCCCAGTTCCGAATGGCTCAAGGCCCGATAGCGGGCCACGGCCCAGGCATTGGAGACCCCTGCCTTAAATCATGGGTTGCAATTACAAAAACAAATTACAAATATAACAGAAATATGCCAATTCAGTGTAAACCTTTCAAATCTTTGGATAAAGAGTGACCACCTGACTCAGTTACACTTACCAGGGATGTCTTCACATGCATATGATCTACGGTATATATGAATAGCAGTGATCTCTAATAAATTGAGTTACAGCATCCTTCATGGTTTACTTTTTGCCATTAGAGAACGTGCCCAACAGCATCTATTTGTAAAGTGATTCAGTGGCCTATTATGGCAAATCTCTTGTTTGGTATAACTAGAACGCAGCATACAACTCATACATTGCACTGTGACGTTGATGTCCTCTTTGTGGAGCAACTGATCCAGTCGATTGCATTATTTCAAAAATCGGCATCCTTTAGCAAATCAGTTGGGCCTCTTGCTATTTTCCTGTTCAGCAGCATTAAGGCAGTTGAAAAAGTGAGGGGATGGAAGAAGATTTCAAGCTGCCAATGCTACCTTGAGATGTTGGAGTTCGGCTGGGTACAACAAAGTATTCCAATACCTTTCTCTGTTCCGAATTAAGGGGTGAAATACACAAATAGGTAAAAACCGTCAACAGGTAACTTGCAAGAGATCCAATCAGTTGTTTTAGAAACTTTATGAACATATCACAGATGTTATAAGCACTTGTGTTTCTGAACCTTGGTAACTTGATGTGTGGCCTTCAACTCCCAGAATTCCCCAATCGATGAGGCTGGCTGGGAAATTCTGGGAATCAAAGGCCACCCATCTTCAAACTGACAAGATTGAGAAACATTGATCAAAATGAACAGCAGAGGGAGCCAGAGCATTAACATTTCATTGCAAGAGGCAACTCGGGTCTCCACTAAGAGATTTATTGATGAATAATGATTTATGCCCATCAAGATCTTGATATGAATATACAGAAAGTATATCTGCTTTCCCCAATCAGCTGATACAGGGAAGCATTTTAAGGGTGAAAAATAGAATTTTAAGGTGCGTGTGAGATACACTTACACATGTGTGATACATAAATGGATGAGAATATACGCATCATCCAGTTGTCACCCCTATACGAAAAAGTATAGGGCTTGAGTAATAAAAGAATGAGTTAATTCTTTACTGATCATCCTTTTATAAAATCAACGGATTCCCCCATATGTACGTACGTATAAAAACAACTCTCATAGTTTGATGGTGCTGACTTAGAAACCAGGAGACAATGAGTTCTAATTCCGCCTTACACATGAAAGCCATTCAGGTGATTTGGGGACAGTCCTTCTCTCTTGGCCAAACCCACCTCGCTGGGATGTTGTTGTGGGGAAAATAGGAAGAAGGAATATTATGCGCAGTATGTTTACCTCCTTGAGTTACCTACAAGTGATAAAGGTGGTATCAAATCTAATAAATAAAACAAGAATTTAATGATGCAAACATACAGAATAAAAGCAACCTTAAAAATCTGGATTCAATAATACATACTGATGCTGCAGAAGTTCCCAAGGCTTTTTCTGTTGTTCTTACCCCTTGGTTTGCATTTATAAGTTGCTGCTTTGCTTGGGCAACAAGCTATTATTTTTACTTGTTTGAAAAATAGAAATAGGTTAGATCGCAGAATCATAGGACTGGAAGGGAACTTGGTCTTATAATTCAACCAGTTGTCCAAGGCCTCAGGAGCCCTTATACCAGGGCTGTGAAATGCGTCACGCATTGGCCACGTCCACGCCCAGTTTAGCGAAGGAGAAAAGAAGTTGAGATACATCATGTGACACTGCCATGACGACACGAGTTTGACACCCTTGCCTTATACCGTCCCAGACAAACAGATGTTCAAACTTTTCTTAAAAGCATACAGGGACGGAGCACCCAGCACAAGGGGAGCAAATTCTTGCCAAATCTACTTCGCACAGAGTGCCTGGATGCCACCGTGATCCCATAGGGGTGCAATCTAATTTTGTTCCAGATGTCTATTTGTGGCTTTCTGCAATCTATCATACCTTCTGTTTTGTGCAGCTGGCATTGTAGTAAATTTCCATTTGTTTGGCTGAGATAATGGGTTGGAGAGAGGAAAGAGATATCCTGTTGGCAGACTGGCAGTTTATGGAAATGTAAAAAAAAAAAAAAAAAGGAGGTACAAGCTACGATCATGTTTCTGAAGTTGACAGTAAGCAAAACACTTGGTAAGGTTACTGATATTGTTTTTGAGAGCAGTGGAGAGACACAGATCAAATATTGGGATGTCTCAGATGTCTCTACATAGTTGGTGGTTCAGTTATAAAATTCACAGCACTCAAATGTGGCAATGGTGACCGAGTTTTATGGTTTCCAAAAATGTTGACATGACGGACCAAATGTTGCCATTCTTGATGCCGATATCTTGTTTCTTATCATTGGGCCTGTATTTTACTTAGTTCTCTGGACTGAATTCTGTAAATATTGTTTACAACAGACTTTGATACATAAACGAGATAGGTGGCACTCAAATCAAATCAAATCAAATCATAAATACAGTTTATTAAATTTATTTGCAACTCATCTCATTTCAAAGTGACTTTTCAAATAAAATATATGACAAAGCCACCTTCTACTACTCAGTGTAGGTCTATATACGTTAAATTAGTTGCACTGAGAAAAATTGTGGCCTGCAATGCATATTTGCCAGGTCATTCTATAGTTTTTATTTGTTGTTTGCATTTTCTGTTATATATATTTTAAGCAAAGATATGGATGCTTTGAGGCAACTGGCAGATACATTTTGTTAGATGTCTTAATATTAACATGGTAGTCATTTAAACTGTGGTGCGTTGTATGGAAACGTTCAGGACAGTCACACATTCAAATATACAAGAAATTAAAACAGGATGGTTACATTTTGGACTGATACCCATGAATAATCTTTCTGACTAGTGTCTAGATTTCTGCTTCATCATTCAGCTGCAGCTCACCACTAAAATGTCTGTTCTTTTTCCTTTTATTCTGGACTTGTTTTAGTTTTTAAATAAATGAACAGCTGGAGGAAATGATTATCCTATGGTTTTATTAATGCATCTGTCACAATAAGCTGTTGTTTATTTGAAACACTGAATAATAGTGCTAAAGATGCAGAATAACATTTCCCTCCTCAAACGAAAACAGCTATTCAAAAGCTAGTCCTTGAGAAAGAGAGCCTATCTGTGTATCCATCCATCCTGGGGAATTCTGGCAATTGAAGTTCACATATCTTAAATTTGCCAAAGTTAAAAAAAAACCACCCCTATAGAGTGGGCACCACAATCCAGGGGACTTCTGGATGGTCAAAGGACACACAAGAAAAGCTAACTTGTTGCTCTCAAGACGGATCATCCAAATCATTGCAGCCACCACTTTGATAGCTGCTAACACCACTAACCTCAAACAGTGATTATCTAGTGCCATTTCATACGCAATTGGGCTCTGACCACCATCAGAACCAGCTGGCATGGCCAATAATCAGGTGTGACTATTAAACACCAACATCTGAAGGTTCACATGTTTTCCAGAATGGCAAGCTGTTATGATTTTAACAAGTACATAATATGTAGATGCAACCTCCCCAGCTATAATCTCAAATTCCTCAATTGCAAAATCAAAACAACGTGGGTGGATCTTTTGATCAAGACTTTCTGAGAACAGAAGATCAATCTGTAAACAAAGATTGATCTGACCCAATCTGACTCCACCTTATCCTAATTCTGTCTTGCATAAACATCTGTCTATAATCTATCACAATTGTGTCTGATGCACCATACTTTAGCGTGGTGCTTATATAGTTAGCCACTTGTGTTTCAGATTACCAAAATACCTTCCAGCTAAAATGATTGTAGGAACTATTTCTTTTCAGATATCAATGCTTTCTTAAAATTAAATTAAATTAAATTAAAAACTCCTTGCAAGAGTCTCTGAAAGAACAGGAGTTTTTCTGTAGTGAACATTTATAAAGATAATCTATTTTTGTTTACATTCAGTAGATGAATTAGCCGTTATATGAAGAAAATTCAGGATATATTTTTTTTAAAAGCTAGACCGGTTTTGAATGTTTGAAGCATATTTTCCCTCTATCCTTTTCTCTTACTGTTCAGAAGCCAAACATTTCTCCTTTAGCAAAGAAAGAACACAAGGGCACTGGATCACAACTCTTTAAACACAATTAATCTTCCTTGAGGCCTGTCTGAAGAGCTGGATCTATTAAAACCCTTGGCTCTGCAAAGATATAACCTTGGGCCCAAATCTATTCAGGAGAAAAGACACCTCTGTCAGGCTGTTCAATCACATCTGAACCTAAATCCAAGAATATCAACATTTGCCCATGGAAGATACTTGATTTATTTACCTCGTGAGTAAGTATTTGGTTTTTCTACCTATCTCCTTAAAGTGATTTATAGCACATCATATAGTACCAATAAAAGAGAACATTTGTAGCTCAGGGTTGAAATGATGATCCTTGATGTCCTCTGAGCTTAGTTGTTTTTGTGCGGATGTTTCTTTACCCAAACTAGGTAATGTCAGTGCTACTAAGAAGTGGAGTTTGCTCCCAGTTTACAGTACATTCTAGTGGGTAAAGGGCAAGTCACTAGAATATAAACTGAGAGCAAACCCCACGCTTTACTAGCACTGATGATGTTACCTAGTTTGGGTAAGGAAGCGTCTGCATAAAAAAAATCAAGCTCAGAGAGAACTAAAGACCCTTCACATCATGTAGTCCTGTCAGAAAAGACAGAGGTGTGCAGAAAAGAGAAGAAAAAGGTACCATTACTCTGGTAAGAGGCAATTCTCAGAGGGAAGACACCACAGGACAGATAATCTTGGTGGTGTCCATCTGACTTTTCTCTCTGATTTCAAAACAACGAAGGGCTGAAATAAAATGCAGATTTCGGTGAGGGCAGGTAGAAATCATTCCCACCCATGCTTATGTGGAGGCATCCTCCCTGGTTTGATTCACACATTGCGCTTGGTTTGTTCAACCCTAATTACAATTAACATCAGTTTACGTTGGATTCACTCTATATATTAAGCTGTAAAAAGACATACACCGAGCGTACAATTTTAACACTGTAAATTTGTGGATTTTGATCTCTGTGTTGGAGGGCTAATGTTGTAAGGACATGACTATTTGCTTCTCTCCCAGATGAAAGGTGGGGAGGTGATAGTCCCACATTTTTCATAACCTGTAATGCTTATAACCACAATCTGGGCAATTAACAACTATAGCGAGAAGGCGGAGGTTAGAGAAGGATACGACTAAAAAGTAGGGAATGGATACGTTGATTGGGTGGTTGGGACGTACGTACGTTTGTGAGGTTTGCATGAGAGATGTGAGGTAAGATAATTGTTAGATAATAGGGGTGAGGAGCATTAAAGTAGAAACATGGGATCAGCTCATGTAGACCACAGTAGAGGTAGTCCTCGGCTTAAGACCACAACGGAGGCCAACATTTCTGTTGCTGCGATATTTGCTAAGTGAGTTTTGCCCCATTTTGTGACTTTTCTTACCACAGGTGTTAAGTACATCGCTGCAGTTATTCAGTTAGGAACATGGTTGTTAAGTGAATCTGGCTTCCCCATTGACTTTGCTTGTCAGAAGATCGCAAAAGGGGATCACATGACCTCAAGACACAGCAACCGTCATAAATATGAATCAGTTGCCAAACGTCTGAATTTTGATCCCATGGTCATGGGGCTGCTGCAATGGTCGTAAATGTAAAAAACGGTCAAAAGTCACTTTTTTTCAGTGCTGTTGTAACTTTGAACACTCACTAAATGAACTCTTGTAAATCGAGGATTATCTATACGGGTAGCGCTTGACTTATGATCACAGTTGGGAACAGAATTTCTGTTATTAAGCAAGGCAGTGGTTAAGTGAGCCGCATCTATTTTCTGATCTTTTTGCAATGGTTGTAAAGCAAATTACTGCAGTCGTTCAGTGAATCAGGCAGTCACTAAGTGAATTGGGCTTCCCCCATTGACTTTGCTTGCTAGAAGCCAGCTGGGAAGGTTGAAAATGGCAATCTCATGGTCCCAGAACACCCCAACTCTTGTTGCCAAATGCCTGAGTTTTGACCATGTGACCCTGCGGATACCACAGTGGTCATTAATGCGGGGACCACATATTTTCACTGCCGTTGCAACTTTAAACAGTCACTAAACAAATGGCTGTAAGTCGAAGACTACTTGTATAAGATCCTTAAATGAGGTATGTGATGGTTGGGCCTTGTCTGCTTCTGTAGTGTTACTGCTACCACAATACTGTTATTACTATTTTTCTATTATTCCATTCTTTAATGTTCTGAAGGTGTTTTATTTTACCTTATTTTTCATTCCTTGTTTTTCATGTTTCTTCAAGTGATAAGATTTCCAGAGTGGCTCTTCTGAACCATATAAATTAAACAAAGAAACAAGATAATCGTGGTTTACAGCACAAATCTAGAAGGGCCTGTTTCACATAACATGCCAAAGTGAATGCAAATAAACCGTACTGTTGTTTTGCATCTTGAGTGAACCCGGTTACTGTCATGGTAAGCCATGGTTTGTTTAACCTTGGCTGGGTTCACACATCAGACTGAGCCAAAACCGAGCAATTAATTCCTTTGTGGTGTAGTGAGACCCATGAATTTAGCTGCCATCTCTGTGTCAGGGAACAGAACAGAATAACATGGTTGGACGGGACCTGGGAGGTCTTCTAGTATAAACCCCTGCTCAGGCAGGAAAGGACAAATGGTTGTCCAATCTCTTCTTTAAAAACCTCTCTAGTGTTGGAGCACTCATGGCCTGTTGCTTTCTGCCATCAGTTACCCAACAGCTGCAACCATACCTGAGTACTCTCAGTGCAGACCAACGAGACCATTTATATTGTCTAGTTGAGCATCTGGCTCATGGCAGATGAACAAGGTGTGGTGTATATTTAAGCCAGATGGGACAACTGTGAAATATGATTGCAACATGTTTCCTCCTCCTTTACATGGGAAGATCCATGTTTTCTTCTTTCAGAAGTCAGAGGCCTGGTTCCAGATTATGCACAAAAACTCTGATGGCTTCTTTTCAAGCTAGACAGGCTAGTCTTCCAATACATTATTTGGACATGAAAGAAAATGTTATTTCAGCATAGCAAATGTTTGGAGGACTAACGAGTTAGTAAAAGGCAGAACTGTCAGACTCCAGTGGATTAAACTGAGGCTAACATTACAGAAGGATATATATTTGGCCTGCAGAAAGCCCAGAATCCATCTAGGCAGAAAGGCAGGATATAACTCAAATTAATACTTTGCCTATTCTGCTTTTCTAACACACAGGTACTGATTAGAATAACAGTGACTATTCTTTTTCTGAAAAGTTGGAAAATGCCTTCTTGGACTGGCAAGTGGCTAAATAGGGTGCAAATGCACATTCGACTAAGCCATGGTTGACTTAACCATGATTTTTTGAATAAACTATAATTGAATGGCTTCACAAACCCCATTAAATTATGACCCGTGGTTTAGAAGCTACAGTGACTGGGTTTGCATCGAGTCAACCCAACAGAGTGTGATTGTCTATAAGGCAGGTTTGGGGATCTTAAAAAAAACCCCCCACAAGGAACCGATAAAGATTATTGTTGTTTCTAGACAACAATATGTAATTGACAAAAATTTTGAAAACCAGGGGTGTCAAACTCAATTTCATTGAGGGCCGCATCAGGGTTGTGTTTGACCTCGGGGTGGTGGTGGTGAGTGGGGTGTGGCTAGGAAGGGTGTGGCAAGAGTAGACGTGGTCAGCTCGATGTCACTCTGCACGCCCAGGGTCTGTTTTCGGCTGCAACAGACTCCTGTAACGCTCTGCCAGTGAAAATGGAGCTCGGGGATGTGTGCGATCCCCCCAAGTTCCGTTTTCGCTGGCAGAGGGCTGCAGGAGGCGGTTGCAGCCGAAAATGTAGCCTCTGAGCCTGAGGTCTGCGCATGGCCCTCCTGAGCTCTGTTTTCGCTGGCAGAGGCACCGCGGGCCAGTCCTTCGCTGTTTCCAGGGCGGCCCTGTGGGCCAGATCTAAGCACCTCACAGGCCGGATCCAGCCCCACGGGCCTTGAATTTGCTGTAGATCAACAGTTGGATGCCACTATTGGCTGTTTAGTTTGGTCTGACTCCTAATATTTGATTGATCGATTATTTACAATCTTCGTAGCATTCCCACGCTCATGCGATCAAAATTTAGATGCTTGGCAACTGGTTCATACATATGATCGTTGCTGTGTTCCATGGCCATGGGATGCTTTTTGCGACCGTTTGACAAGCAAAATCAAACGGGGAAGCCAAATTCACTTAACTACCACGTTACTAACTTATCAACTGCAGTGATTCACTTAAAAACTGTGGCACAAGAGGTCGTAAAATGGGGCAAAACTCACTTAACAGGTATCTCACTTAACAACATCAATTTTGGGCTCAGTTGTGATCATCAGTCGAGGACTACCTATATTGTCCTGAATTAAAGGCTCCTCCCTACAAGGACCGACAACCACAGCCTGAATTGTAAGGAAAAGTGTTCTAATTCCCAGGTATGCTACAATGTAAGGAGGCATTAATTCCATAGATCTTCTTCCAAAGTCTAAAGTAATACCCTTCAAGGCAGAAAGAGGATTTTTATATTGTTGGAGATTAGGCTGACCTGGAACTGAACATACTCATCCAGACAGCTGGCAATCATGCTCCTAGACTGAGAATAGGCTACTGATGAATATATATTGATTGCAGTGCAGTAAAAAAGACAGCAAAAAGTAGACAAAACACTGTGTTACATGAGACTACCGTTTAATCCAAAGAACTGGCTCAGAATGCCCTCAGAACAATGGCTATATTATTTATGCTTGTTTTTCTGTGGTTAAAGCTTTAATCCTTGCTTTGGGGTACATACCAGGGTTACGGACTTTATAATTTTATTAAAATAAATGGAGGGGGAGAGAAAGGGAAGAACAATAGGTCTGAAGGGGTACATTACTTCTGAACAGCTCAAAAAAGGCCCCCCCAAAGCATTTGGCACAGAGTCGATCTATTTGCCTAGGAAAGATAGTCAGGCATTTCCTGCTGGCTGGGAAGACAAAGGAAATCTTTGAAAAATACTTGGTAACAGACCTGCCCACTGAAGCAAATCAAGCAACTTACGGGGGTAGCAGTCTGAAGACAATAATTTGCAAGGAAGGGACGGCAGAAAACTATCTGAAGTTTGGAACAAAGAAAGGAGAAAGAAAAGAAAAGAAAGGAGAAAGACAAGAAAATGGCAGAGGCGGAAGGGGGAGAGCAATGCAGAGTTCCTCTGAGTTAAGCAATTTCAACAGCCACGTGAGTTTGCCAGACGGACACTTAGCCAGTCATTTTTAAATGCGCTGTAATTTAGTGAGCTTAAAATTGCTTACTTAGTGCTTTTCAAAAACAGCATGATTGATTCCACTTAGGGCTCATTTATTTTAGTCAGGCTTCCTGTTTAGACAGTTTTCAGGGGAGTAGCTGGGTTCGTCGCAAGAAAAGCAGGCGAGAAGGTCCTGCGGCTTTCAGACTAACCAAGTTACGATGGCAAATGCCTGACTTGGATGCTGATCACTCCCTTCCTCTATTGAATTGTGTCATCCTGAGTTTTGAAAGCTATTATATGTCACCGCTTTGATTATTTCATGACCATAGTCCCTTTCATAAAAATCCTTTGAGCGTTCCCCCAAAGCAAAGGGCAGTGGAAAGGTATATTAATATGTTGACATGAATTTAAAATGGTGGAAATGAAATGCTTTGGAAAAAGAGTTGTAGTGGCAGCCTTGCCTTTTATCTAAGTACCACTGACCATTTTCTCTAAAACAGGACTGCTGACTGCATGAATAGAGGGGTAGAATCAAGATCACATGAAGTGTTAGCAGTTATATTGCCTCGGTAAGGCCACACTTGGAATACTGCAGCCAGTTTTGGTTGCCATGATGTAAAAAAGATGTTGAGACTCTAAAAAGAGTGCAGAGAAGAGCAACAAGGATGATTCGTGGGCTGGAAGCTAAAACTTATAAAGAACAATTGCAGGAATTGGGTATGTCTAGTTGAATGAAAAGAAGGACCAGGGGTGACATGATAGCAGTGTTCCAATATCTCAGGGGTTGCTACAAAGAAGAAGGGGGTCAACCTATTCTCCAAAGCAGTTAAAGGCAGGGCAAGAAGCAATGGATGGAAACTAATCATGGAGAGAACTAACCTAGAGCTAAGGAGAGACTTTAAAGAAGAGATTGGATAACGATTTGTCTGAAAAGGAATAGGGCAGGGGTCCCCAACCTCTGGGGCACAGTCCATTATTGGGGTGTGGCCTATTTGGAACCACGCCATGTGAAAGGCGGGCCAGCACACGCACACATGGGTGCATCTGGCCTTGCGCAAGTGGTGGATTGGCATGCTTGCACGGCCTGGTTCCCCTGTCCCCCCCAGCTGGGCCGCTAAGCTGCAGAGATTGAGGACCGCTGGTATAGGGTTACTTGCCTAAATAAGGGGTTGGACTAGAAGACCTCCAAGGTCCCTTCCGATTCCATTATTCTGTTATTCATCTGACTGCGTTAATACCACTCACTAACTCTACATTAGCATTTATGATAGTTAAAGGCTCTTCGGAGTACGCAGGCCAGAAGATATGGCAACCAAGGCTGTACAATCTCCCTTATTTTGATGAAATGGAATTGGTCAGCTAGCTTTCCTGTTTCTTTCTAAACAGCAATAAATAAAAGTTATAGCAATCCAAACAAGGCTAAACTGTTGCATGGAAGATAAGGAAAACGAATTCTTTTGTTTTTAAAACAAAAGGGTCCACAAGAGGAAATAAATAAAACCAGAGGAAAAGCAGAGACAGTTCCGTAGGAATGCTTCACTTAGTCACTCCTGCATTCTGACGTTTATTTTTTTAATAAATCATATTTATTTAAACCACATATTTAATATGTCATGTGACTTCATCATTGACCGCAGGGTTCAACCCCTGGGCTGCAGACCGGTCTTGGTCCGTGCCCTGTTAGGAATTGGCCGTGCCAGCGGCGGGAAAGTGAGCAAAGCTTTATCTGCACACGTGCGGGATCTAGGTTTCGCGTGTAACCACCCTCCCTCCACTCCGTGGAAAAATTATCTTCCATGAAATTGGTTCCCGGTGTGGGAAAGGCTGGGGACCGCTGACTTAGTGGATGCAATTCCTAGGTGGCGCAGTGGTTAGAGTGTTGAACTGCAGGCCACTTCTGCTGATTCAATCTAGCGGTTCAAATCCCAC
>JANHFL010002002.1:116690-127867 GCA_032468155.1 Oxyrhabdium leporinum | reverse complement strand
CTCCATTTCTTCTGAGGGATTCTTGCCCACAGTAGTATACCTGATGGTCATCTGAATTAAATTCACCCATTCCTGTCACTGATTCCTAAGATGTCGATGTTCAGTCTTGCCACCTCTTGTTTGACCAACTCCAGCTTGCCCTGATTCATGGATCTTACATTCCAGGTTCCTATGGAGTATAGATCTTTACAGCATCGGATTTTCACCACCAGATACATCCACAGCTGGGCGTCCTTTCGACTTTGACCCAGTCGCTTCATTCTTTCTGGCGCTACTAGTACTAGCCCTCTGCTCTTCCCCAGTAGCATATTGGACACCTTCCAACCTGAGGGGCTCACCTTCCAGTGTCATATATTTTTGCCTTTGGGTACTCTCCATGGGGTTTTCATAGCAAAGATACTGGAGTGGGTTGCCATTTCCTTCTCCAGTAGGCTTCTTAAAATTTCTTCGGGTATGGCGTCTTTGGTGTCACTATTTAATCATTGGGAGCCCTTCTCCCAAATAATTGCTTTTAATGTCAGGAAGAAGAATTGTTTCACATTTTCTGAAAATTGAAACTCCCCTGAGTGGAAAATAGGTGAATTGCTAATGGCTGTGGACATCTCTGCTGAAAAGTGTCAGCAGAATCACCTGAAGATAAAATGTTGCTGGTGAACATCTCTCTCTCTCTTTTTATTTCGGCTGCTTCCTTGGCTAAATATCTCTTGTTCTTGTCTATATTCAGTTTTATTTTTGCATTTTTTTTCCTGTTCCAATTCTGAAAAATGCCCGTTCCAAAATCTATCTTGACATCATAGAAAATAAGATAATCTTTACTGTCATTCTTTACACTGGCCCACATTAAAAATAAAAATCTATTGCCTGCTTTCAAAAGAAAGTATATATCTACTACTCATGTACATACATAACACACCTATATGCATACTATATTATGTTACACACACACACACACATACACACACACCATCCCCATGCTCACACGATCAAAATTTGGATACTTGGCAACTGGCATGCATTTATAACTGTTGCAGTGTCCTGGGGTTGTATACTCACCTTTGGAAACTTTCTAACAAGCAAAGTCAATGGGGAAGCCAGATTAACACCCATATTATTAATTTAACAACTGCAGTGATTCACTTAACAACTGTGGCAAGAAAGGTCATAAAATGGGGGCAAAATTCACTTAACAACTGTCTTGTTTAGCAATGGAAATTTTGGACTCAGTTGTGGTTGTAAGTCGAGAACTACCTGTATATATCATCAGCCTATTGTTGAGAAAGCACATAGATGCAATGGACATATACTGTAGAGAGATTGGTGAGGATGCAGTGGACATGTAGATAGATCAGTGAGGATCTTTTAATGTCATTCATCTCCCACAAATTGTGAAAGCCATACATAAGGTCCAAAAGCAACATCATTAGGCCAGGCTAGAAATTAGATATCTTCCATACAGGAAATGGGATTGGGTTGGGAGGAAGTCGGAAGCTGAGTGTTTCATTTAGGCGGAGCACTTATCCTGAGGAAGTGGAATGCCCATCCATGGTTATGCTTTTTGGGTGGAGGGACAGGAAAGGAATATTTTCAATTCAGGACAGTTGCTTTATTTGGGAATGACATTTTCGGTTAGGTGAGTTGACACAGCTGTAGGTGTTGGAAGAGGTTGATATTTTAAAAGCTAAGAGGCCTTCAGAATAGCTGTACCATCAAAAATATCTCCTGGATAGTGCAAAGAAAAGAACAATCCATAACAATGAGGGAGGCTCCGTGGGATAAAATCCCAGTTCCTGAACAGGATGTATAGTTAAATAAAAAAGAAAGAACTCCGAGATTCATCAGAAGGTTGAGAAGTGTCAAAAGTGAGTAAGTCCTAACGGTGTAAGGATGTTCTTATCCAACACATCCTTTCAGAAAATTTTAATGAACTTTGGAGTCTCTTCCCAAATCAGTGAATCTGTACAATGCAACCTTTGAATTTGCATTTCATGGCACAGATAAATTAGGACAGTAGAGAAGAGGAATTTTGGATTAAGATTACAGACTGTGATATGTAGGGGTGACTCCTTTTATGTTATACCGCAACCATTCCAGCACTAAATCCTACCAATCTCACCACATTGGGAAACAAAGATTAGCCTCTTTATCCTTTGTTTTGTAGCCTTGATCTTGACCTCTCAATTTTCTTCTGAAAAAGATATTGGGAAAATCCATTGCACATATTCTTTGTGTGGTCTGGTTCTCTGCTCCACTTCTTGTTCATGATTAGCATGACCCCCAGAGTGCAGTATCTTCTTATGTATGTGGAACTGGATAGTAGAACTGGGGTGATAGACTGTTCATCATATTTGGGGAGGAAGGAAGAATTAGCTTAACTAATAAACACATACATACATACATACATGAAGAGAAGGACGAAGGGTGAGGTGATAGTAGTCTTCCAATATTTGAAGGGCTGTCACAGAAAAGAGGGGTGTGGGTGTGTGTTTACTTATTCTCCAAAGTACTGCAGGGTAGGACAAGAAGTAACCGGTGGAAACTTATCAAAGAGAGATCCAACTTAGAACCAAGGTGAAGTTTTTTAACAGTGGAACAATTTGCCTTCAGAAAGTTGAGAGTGTTCTATCACTGCAGGTTTTCCAGAAGAGATCGCACAGTCATTTGTTCAGTGTCTCCTGCTTGAGCAGGGGGTTAGATTAGAAGACCCCCAAGGTCCCTTCCGTTATTCTGTAATTACCAAGAGTTGATTATACTCCATAAAAGCATAGAGAGAAACCTGGATAGACATAGAAAATGAAGCAGTGGAAGCTTTCCAATGTATAACAACCGAGAACTCTTACTGATACAGTAGTTAAAATGTTGGATTAGGATCAGGAAGTCCCAAGATCAAGTCCCACTCATCTGTGGAAGCTCACAGCTGTGGAAGCTCATCTGTGGAAGCTCACAGTGATTTTGGGCAGCTGCTATTTCAGGCCATCTATCTCATTGCAATGTGATTGTTGGGCAGGTGTGTGTGTGTGTGTGTGTCTGTGTGGGGGAACTAGAGCAGGAAATGCCTTGTATCCCACTTTGAACTCCAGGAAAGGCGAGATAGGAATCAATCAAATAAATAAAGGCATATTTTGCATGACTCCAGCCTGAATACTAAGTGGTTGGAAACACCATCTGAAGCATACAGAATGCTTCAGTCTTAATCCAAAAATCTCCCTTTCCCTACATGACAGCTTTTATTAGCTCTTCCTATTGAGTTGAGGACATCCCACTGAACCTCTACAGTCTAAAACTGAGATAAGGCCAAAGATGAAAGCTTCAGGATCTCCACATCTTCATAGAGTACATATTTTACCTCCCCATTCTCCAGCTAAATGTAATTCAGCAGCAGCACATCTTCAGAGAGACAAAACTCCTAAGAATATATATCGTGAGTGCAAAGTCTGGAATTTAGTAACTTTGCCTTAGAACTTGATTTGCTTACTACTTTGGATGACCCCCTAATACACCACTTCAGAAGAAAGGAGTTGAAGAGTTCATTTCTGAAGAATTCTAAATATAGGAAACTGAATTGCTTCCTTAAACATTTACCTACTTTCATAAACAAAACCTGGTATTCTCCACAAAAGGATGCTTACTTTTTGATCGTTTCTTGTTGGACACAAAAGCATTGATGTTGATTGCAGTGGTGTAACTTCCTAAAGTCCCAGTCTTTTTCCCTTGTCCTATGGTTATTTTAAAAAAATCAATAATACCTTGAATGGTTTAAAACAGCTGTTAAAATGCAATGGTCCACCATCTTTGAGAGGATGGCTAGCTTTCACTTGTAAGGGAGAAAGTTCACTTTGAATTTTCTTATGATGAAGAAATCCTGGCTAAGAAATCTCACAGCCCAAAACCCAACTGCTGTGTTCAGAATGAAAATCAACCTGCAGATGGTTCTTCTAAGCAAGTTCTGAAACTCTACAGGCAGGAATGAATGTGAGTTTAACCAACTTTAACTTAAAATGCCCCATCAGAGTAGATGGATAGCAAAGATTCGGCTTGTTTAAAGTTAGAATAATCCATTGTTTGTTTGAGATTTTGGGTCAAATGTGGAGGAAAAGTCAGACAAAAAAGAGACCTTAAAAATAAGAATTTGGGTCTTTGCCGAATTTTTATAGATTTGGGAGCAAGATAGTTTCTCACCAAGGTTTTTGTTTCAACTATATTTTTTTCTTTTTTAGTGTGATGGATATATAACTTGCCGGGAACAGCTTCAAGTTTGAATGCCTCATTCGCAATAAGGAAATATGACTCCCCAATGATTGGCACTAGTGATTTTATTAATGACCATTTTCTTAATTTGATGCTTTTATTAACATGGTTGATTTGGTGCAGTGGTTAAAGGCCCCAGACTAGGTACCAGGTGCAATCCAGCCCTTCTTTAGTGATGAAGACAACTGAATGACTTTGCACCAATCATTCTCTGTCAGCTCTAGGAAAGAGAAAAATAGAATAGAATTGAATATTCTTTATTGGCCAAGTGTGATAGGACTCACATTTTGTGGAGCAGTCCTTCAAGTTTTCCTGCAAGGCTTCCTTCTAAATGAAATTCTGAAATGAAAACATCTAAAATCTGTTAGAAAGGGCAGAGAAAGTTTCATTTCTAGTACTTTGTTCAGTCTATAGAATATCAAAAAGTCTTCAGTCTTTTCTGCAGTATTTTAAAATAACCTCAAACAGGAGGCTTATAGTGAAGACATCTGTGATGCCACTATGGAAAACAAGGTAGTTTATTAATTGATTAGTCTTTCAACCATATCAAAAAATTAAAAAACGAAGAGCGTTTGTATTACCCAATACATGTTCCACTTCAGGGACGGCATCATGCAGTCAGAAATGCATTCTTGGAAACTTTTTTCCAGAGGCACCATCTCTCTGAAAAGCTGGCTCCTGGAAAAATGCAGAACATTTAAAGAATAGAAAAGGTTATTACTCATTTCATATCTAATAAAATAAATAAATATAATCCCCAGCAGATGTTTTTGAGGGGTGGGTGGCAGGCTTGGCCTGCTGTGTTTATGGCTAGTATTCATTCTGTCCTTAGCTGTACTGGGAATAGATTTCTTTGAAGAGCCATCTTTTGTGGCTTGTAATACGATGACGAAAAGTTGTAGCACTGGTTAGGGTGAAAAGGTCCAGGAAGAGGAAGTGACTGACAACTCTAAGTTCATCTTGATTTTGGGTGAAATTTGGCAGAGTATACGCTCTGGTCTTCTTTAAATAAGATCTAATGCATACTAAATAATGAGAAATCTGGAACTTAATATTGCATGTTGAACCTGAGTATATACTTCCATTTTTGACCCTCCCAATAAAATAAATACAGGAGTGTCTTGCATATTTAGAGAGAAATGAATATTATAGAAGGCCACAATGGTGAATGTCTCCAGTGGCAGTATTTCTAACTCTTACCATCTGTGTCACCATAGCAACACCAAGCAAATAGATTAAAATTTTAAAAAAAGAATTTGAACATGGGGAAATCACAGCTGGGAGCAACTATACTAAAAAAACAAAACAAAACAAAACACAAGCCTTCCATAAGATCAGCCCACACTGAAGGATTGATCTATCCCGAACAACCCAAACTGAAACGGCATATGGCATTCATAACATGTCAATTTTCCTCTGAGTAGTTGGTGGTTTTGGGGGGGGCTTTGACTCAGGGTTGAATCCTGGCAACCGCCAGGATAAGTCCTTGAACTTTTCTTGGGAAAAAGTTCAGAGGTAATTTGTCCTTGCCTCTTTCCTAGGGCTGAGGGAATGGGTGACTGCCACAAAGTCATCGAGCTTGCTTCGGGCCTAACGTGGGACTAGACTTCCCAGTCTCCTACTTTCTAGTCCAATGGCTTGATCACTACATCAAACTGGCTCTCAACAGTTGGCTGGCTTTCTTTTAAATTTAAAGTTTGCAATGGGAATTTGAAATAACGGGTTAACTTTATTCCCTTTACCTGCTTTCTACTCTCATCTCCTTTTATGCCCATGAGATAAGGAAGAAGAGACGTTAAAGCCCTACATGGCATAAGACCAGATTATTTGAGGGACTTTCTTCCAAGAATGCCTGCCTGCCCCACATATTCTCACAGAGACAACATGTTCCTTCTTTTAAAACTTGTCATTGGACTGAGGAAGCATGCCTTTTCTGTGACTGCCTGTTCTCTGGAATGATCTCCCCCTCAATATTTTATTTATTTATGTATAAATGATCTAATACGCCTTCTACTTTTCCCACAACAATAACCCTGTGAGGTAGACTGGGTTGAGAGAAAGTGACTGGCCCAAAGTCATCCAGCCTGCTTTCTTGCCTAAGATGGAACTAGAACTTACAGTCTCCTAGTTTCTAGCCTGATGCCTTAATCATTAGACCAAACTGAATTTCAATAGGTCTCAACTCCTGTCACCTAGGAAACCCACCAAGACCTGATTCTTCCCTCAGGCATTAAGGACTAGTTGAGTTGGTGGCATACTCCTTTGATGGTTGTTTTCTTGCACACCACATTACGTTTTGTATTTATATATTTCTTATTTAATGTGATTTGGTTACCCTTGTTTTTTCTTCTTTTTGCTTTATTGTGTCTTTATGTTGTACACCACCCAGATTCACACTGATTGAGTTGGGAAGCCTTATAAAACTTGGAAAAAAAATCAATCTATATATGTCAACCACTCAATAATTTTCTCCTTATAGTAGCTGGAACAGTGAAGAGTTGGCCAGGAAGAACAATTTAAGCTAACCCTCTCCAATGCTACTTTTCTGGGGGAGATTGCAAATATGATGCTCAGCTTCCCCTTTCAAAAAATTAAATTAAATCTGATAACTAATATTATAGAACAGAGAAACTCACCCATTATGGATTGTTTCCTAAGTCACTTACATTATTAAAATATTGGAATTTTACAAACTTTAGTAGTATTTTCAGATTGGAACTGGAATGTTCTGTAGTTAATACCAGGATCATTTTATTGTTTTGCAACTCCAGAAAAAAAGGATGTGATATATAAGCTGCGATTCTATAATCTGTGTGGGAAGAATATTTCTTGAACACATCATAAGAGGATCACCTCTAAGTAAATATACACAGGAATAGGCAGTAAACAGAACTGCAAAACAGTGGTGGAAATATCTAAATAAAATGTACAACACCTCTTTAATATGGCTTCTAGCACAGAGAAGAGAATCAGAGTTACTCTGCGGCAAGATGGGAGGGGAAATACATTAAACAAACAAACAAATGTGGCTTTCATGACATTATTGAGCCACAGTGCCCAGTATGTCTCATCCTTGGCCATGCTAGGTAGACATGCTATAGTTGATTCAGAAATATTTGGAGGGTCACAGTTTTCCCCACTTCAACCTTTTCCCTCTACACAATAAATAGGAGATGCTGGTGTTTCACTTTGACCACATCATGTCTGTCCACCAAGAAAATGGACAACCATCCAGAGGCTCCCCATAATTGTTATGAAAAGTTTTGCAATCTTGGTACCTTTCACATGTGTGGGCCACAACTCCCAGAATTCCCAGAAAAGGCCATACTGATTTGGAAATTGTGGGAGCTGAATTTCATATCTCCAGATCCATTTTGGGACAGGCTACCTAATAAAGTGTAATGGTATGTTGGAATGAAGTTGGGAGACAAGAGGAAGACTAGACAACCATCATGGAAAAAATGTCTCAGCCCACAAAAACAATGAGGATGTAAGAACATTTTTAGAAGGGACCCTCCCTAATTTTTTGGAAAATAACAGTAAAGGAAGGGAAAAATGCTTTTGCAAGATTATGTAAATGTAGCTTTACAATTCATGGTCTATACTTCTTATCTGGACTATTTCGAAGGGCTTTAGGGAAGTGATCTTTCGTTTACTAAAAGAATATTTATTTACCACAAAGTCTCCGTATTTTTTATGCATTCCAACTGTTCTAAATGAACAGGAATGGAAAAAATATGAAATTTCATGATGACATAATGCAGTTAAATGCTATGCATTATGGAGGATAAGGAAGAAGCTCAATTTTTAACTTTCAAAACTGGTTGTGTCCAGTATTAACCTTAATGCTGATTTCCTATCCTTACAGCTTCCTGTGCTATTCTTTGAATTCTGTACATTCTTGACCACAGCAATGTTTGTTTTAGAATTATTTTTTTTTAAATAAGCCTAACAGTTTAAAAGTGTTTTATAAGGTGCTAGTATGCTCTTAAGTGAACATGTTACGGTTTGGTCATTATCAACACGCAGCACTAATATTTAGATTAAACATCTAACATTGTCATAAAAATCTCCATTATTTTGCATAAGGAAAGTCACACCTATATACAACATTGGGCTTTTAACACGAATGGTTACTAAAAAAAAATAGCCCTGCAAAAGTATGCATAATAGATATTATCATTATCATTATTGTTGTTGTTGTTGTTGTTGTTATTGTTGTTATTGTTATTATTATTATTACTAAAAGGGAAAGTAACACAAATGCTTAATTAGCATTTTAAGGGAACCATCGGATAGACAATATATTCACAGACCAATCTCAGCTCTGCCATATAGTGTGTGTGTGTGTGTGTGTGTGTGTGTACACACACACACAAATAATTTTGGTTTAAATGGCTTCTCATTGTCCTAATGAATCAATTTCATATCATTTTGCAAATCCACACCTTCTCGCAAATCGACAACAGTGCATGAAAATATGGGTGTTGTCTCATCTTCTGTTGATAGCGCATTGTTGATAGCATATGGACTTTTGTAAATAGTTTTTGCAACCTTAACATAATGTCTTTGTTTTTATTAAGGAAGCAAACCATTTAGTATATTAGTGCACTGTTTCTCAACTTTAGTACCTTGAAGATGTGTAGACTTCAACTCCCAGAATTCCCTAACCGGTATGCTGGTTAGGGTATTCTGGGAATTGAAGTTCATACATCTTAAAATGGCCAAGGGTGAGAAACACTGCTCTATGTTATCATTCATGCAAAGTTCTTGAATTTGACACTTCTGGCTAAAAAAGATGCATTGTTTAAGGAAACCATAAAATGATTATATATACATATAATATACATATACATATGAAAAACAGGCTGTGTATGTGTGTGCATTTGGGGAGATAAGGGACAGATGATTTTAATACTTTACAAAAATTATTGCTGGGAATTTGACATACTGTCTGGAAAAATATGTCTGGAAAACCCCAGGTTTCCTATTTAATTCTGTCTTCATGTGCATTCAAATAGATGTGTTTTAGTGTCTTGCCAGCAAATAATTTAAACCATTTGTAGAAGACGCTCAGGATCTCCACCCATTAGAGCCATTTTACTTTCTGTTATAATATTTAATGTCAGTGGCAATCTAATTTTTAATGTGACAAAATTTGTTCTTTGGCAAAATATTAGCCTCTGATACTTCAGCATTTATTACAGGAGCAGTTTCTCAACTGACTTATAATTGTCTCTGCTTTCTGTTAGGGTTTTGTCCTATAGGCTGATGATAGTGAAGCATTTAGAATGGGAGTCTTTTTACTGTATTCCCTCAGAGTAGGAAAATGCACTTTTTCCTGCGGAGCCTTCAATCCATCACTGAACAGTGTGACTACTCTACAACTGTTGGTAGTTAACAATCAGAATTCCATTAAAAAAAATCTTGTAAAATGGAATTTGGGGGAAATCCTGAGAATTTGCTATTGAAAAATCCCATAGGCCCTTTTAAACCTGGTTTTAGTCTCCTTTTATTTGGAGCAGAGCAGTGGGTGGTTGTCTTGCCACGGGTGCCCCTGTCTACGCCCACGTTTGTGTGTAAGCGTTTGTTCACATGGCATGAACAGTTATAATATTATATGTTTTTATATAGTAGATCCTGCTGATTCTGCCTAAGGACGACCGACTTTGATATAGTCAGTTGTGGTATTGCAGACTAACTCTGCCGACCACCAGCAGTTCGATCCTGACCGGCCCAAGGTTGACTCAGCCTTCCATCTTTCCAAGGTCGGTAAAATGAGGACCCAGATTGTTGGAGCTAATATGCTGACTCTGTAAACCCCTTACAGAGTGCTGTAAAAGCACCATGGAGTGGTCTATAAGTCTAAATGCTATTGCTGTTGCTAGTCACTTTCACAACCAGGCTTGATGAAACAATCCAGTCTAGCTAATTTCGCTCTCAGTGGATTTGAGAACTGTTGCTAGAAAGGTAGAAGAGAAACTTAAGGAATCAAGAAACAAACTGGCCCATGTTTGACCACCATGAAGGGGTTTTTGCAAGACCTAACTAAACAGGACAAGGACATAAATCATGAAAGTCCGTCCTCTGGTTTATCTGATTATCAGAAGGCAGCCCTCGTGGGTTTATTAAACCTTGTAATGTTAATCTGGAAATCTTCCTGCAACATCCATGGGGTTCTGCCACTAACCATATGCTTTGGGATGAACCAGTAGCTAACCTCATAACTGAGGTGAGATTACAATATGTACTTTAGCTGCCTTTTTATGGCTGCCAAATCCTGAACAGGCTGATTTGTTGCTCAAACTAAACAGGAAGAATTTTTAAAAAATGAATAAAAGAGCCAGTAAGAGAAAAATTCTCTAGTTAAAAAAAACCAAAAGAACCAAAATCAAATCAGTGTTATTTCCTTAACTTAGCAGTTTATATGTGACCCTCCAGCACCCAGAGCACCTCCCATCATGCCAGTGATGGTTACTGGAAAAAGCACTGACTTTCAGATGTCTACATTCTCATTTTTTAGAAAACAAATAAAAGGCAATTTTGTTCTGTATACAGTATGAGTACCAAAGGCAAGGGGTGCACTTCTAACCTGATGTTAGGCAATCTATCTTAGTTGATATAGTAAGGCGATTCCAAAGTAAATGTTGATAAGACTGCAGTCTTATGTGTTACTGGCTGCAGTATTGTATTAATTGACTGTATGTTATGCTGAGGACAGTTGCTCTGAAAGTGGCCCAGAAATAGAACTGAGGTATCAGTTAGGATCAGTTCTTTTAGCTCCTTGGTTTTTTTGTTTGAAGATGTTTCGAAACTTCTCGTCCAAGAAGCTTCTTCAGCTCTGAAGAAGAAGAAGAGCTGAAGAAGCTTCTTGGATGAGAAGCGAAACGCCTTCAAAGAAAAACCAGAAAGTCCAGTTGCCTCTTGAAAAA
>JANHFL010002002.1:62102-72693 GCA_032468155.1 Oxyrhabdium leporinum | reverse complement strand
AATATTCTGAGGTATATTGGATTAATATACTGATGTAAGAGTATTGCTTATAAGTTGTAAACCGCCCCGAGTCTTCGAAATGGGGCGGTATATAAATGTAAAAATAAATAAATAAAATAAATAAGCAGTTTGTCACTGCTTCCTTCTCGAATGTATTTTCAATTTTGAAGCCTAACTCACAAACTTGAAACCCCCAGTGGTTTCCCCTTCCAAACACTAACCAGACTTGCTGAGCTTCCAAGATCAGCCAAAGTTGGCTAGGAGCTACTATCTGTACTTAGATAAAAATATCAAGTTAGTGTTGGGAGTAGATGAATCCCAACTTGACTTTGCCCGTAATGATCCCATTTTGACTCCATCATTTTGCTCCATTGTCTTTATAATTCCAAGTTGGGAGGTAGCAAGATGGAATTTGGGAACCCACTAGCACAATGTCTACTTGATAGTCTACTGAGCTGGTCCCTTGAGATACACAGTTGAAGCAGGCCCTTTAAAACTATGGAGCTGAAGAGATGGAGAAACCAATGTCTGCTGACTTTTCAGAAACTCTTGAGGACCTGGCAAGTCCAACAATCTTCTCCATGTTTTACAAATGAAGATGGCATCTTCTAAAAAATCACTGTTTTGGAGAACCACAAAAGTGAAACTTTTTACCGTATTTACCATTCCCTGGCACCCGAGGAAGCAGCAGTATTTTTTCTCTTTGCTTTCTCTCTTAGCTGCTCTAAGTAATAATTGTGGAGCCCATTTCACTTAGCTGCCATTTTGTATCTTCTCACAATCTCTGAGTTTACACAATACATCTGAAACATGTATGTCCTATCCAGGGTCTGCCAGGAATAGGTGGGGTATACATAGTGTTAAATAAAGAAAAAGTAATCAATTGCTGCATTTACATAGCAGGCTATGACCCAACCATGCTATGGTTTAACACAGGAGTGTCAAAATTGCGTTGTCATGGTGGTATCACGTGACGTATCACGACTTTTTTCCCCTTTGTTAAACCGGGCGTGGGTGTGGTCAGCGAGTGATGCATCCGGCCCACAGGCCACAAGTTTGACAGCCCTAATTTAACACAATGGTCTGATCCACTTAATATGCTAAGATGGGGTTTCTCACAACCTCAACAACTTGAAGTTCCCCATGCTGGTGAGGGAATTGTGGGAACTGAACTCCACCCATCTTAAAGTTGTTGAGGGTGACACTGTGTTAAGCAAGAGAATGTTTAGGTTGCCCACAAGCTACAGAAGAACAGACTGTTGTAATCCTACTTTAGCCCGGCTTAGGATATTGTGTGAATCCTTTTCTGGATTTTGCAGAAAAACATTTCTGCGCTATGCTCTTCTTAGAGAAATTATGGGAGACAGCGTGTTTCTAAACTTTTCTGTGAAATTTTGATTCAGCTAAATTTCTTCTCTTTCCAAATAAAACTTTGGTCAAAAGTTTTCCGCTAATTACGGCTAAAATTTTGCCCTCTGGAATTCTTCTCAATTCCAAGAGGAAAGTTGCTCAACAGCAAGCCTTTAAGTCTTCACTCCTTGTATGGTAACAAGAATTTGTTTTACTGTTTCTCTTCACTGACAGCCAAGAGAATTGTGCTTTCTGTTTACTGTAATGGACAACCACAGTTATTATACCTTACAAGAAATTATCAGCGCTGGGCCGCAATTTTCCTAAGCCTGAGCAGAGGGCTCTGTGGCATTTTGCTTAGCTGTTAAATTTGGCTCCTGTCAAAGTTTGGAAATAGTCAAGCATTTTGCTAACCATAATAGGTAATATGGACACCAGCCAGGGACTGCAGACCTTGGTCAGTGACTTATTGTTTATAAGTGCATTTTAACATTTCCTTCACTCGCTCATTTTCTTTAATCACATTTACAGGCTTATTCTGTAGAGCAGGAGGGGGGGGGGGAAAGTCTTGTTAAAGTTAACTTACTGGCTTAGTGGCCCATTTAGAAAAATGAAAGCGAGTAATTGAAAATGGTGGATGACAAGGTTGCACGAAGCCTGAATAACTGCAGTCTACTTGCCAAAGGGGGTAAAACATTTTGTACATGGTTAGCTTTGCTGGCTGAGGAATTGTGGGAGTTGAAGTCCATAGGTCTTCAAGTTGCCAAGGTTGGAGACCCCTGCCCTAGGGCATTTTAGGATACATTTTTTTTCAGGCTGAGATTGGGAAAGAAAAGAGATTTTGGCATTGCCATAAATTAAACTGAGAGGGGGGGGAGGAAATCCAAGTAGACATCCAGCTGAGATTTACAATCTGATGCAGAGATATCCATCAATGTTTCCATATGGTTATTATTTTTATTTATCTTAATTAAAGAACAACAAAATCTCTGGTCCCAGAACTACATGCAGAAGCCCAGCCTTTAGGTACAGACATCAAAGCACCTCCAAAACCTGCTTCTGAAATCTAATGCATAACGCACTCTATACATTGCCTTATATTAAGTTAACTAAATCAATTAAGTTATACTCAGCTGCGCTCCAAAAGAAACAGTGCAAAGACAGTTGTGTAATGTTTCAGCTTGAGCTCTGAGGGCCCCATTTTTTCAGAATGACCGGAGGGGCAGTTTTACCATTCCTCTCCCCAAACCAAAAGATCTGTTATTTTTGCTAGGTGCACAAGCCAACGCAAAAAGCAACTCACCAAGGCAGGAAATGGGATACCGGCTCAAGCACAGAGAGTTCTGCTCTCATATTGGCCTTCCTTTTCTCCTTTCTCTGCTTAACCAGCTCCAGGGAGTAATAGTTGTGGATGGTTGTATGGTGGCACCAGAGGTGTTGCAAAAGAAGTGAGGCCAACAAACTTTCAAGGGGTCTGAACTATTTTTTCTGTTGAGTTCCCCTGTATTTCTGTATCTCTGTACATTCTGAATTTATGCTCAATTTGCTAACGAGCCTCTAGCCCAGGGGTGTCAAACTCGATTTCATTGAGGGCCACATCAGGGTTGTGTTTGACCTTGGGGGGCCGGGGTGGGTGTGGCCAGCTTGATGTCACTTGTGTCAGGGGCGCCTGTGGCGGCCCAAGCTCTCTGCCAGTGAAAACGGGCTCCCAAGCTCTGTTTTTGGCTGGGACGGCCTCTTGCAACCCTCTGTCAGCAAAAATGGAGCCAGGGAGGGCCAAGCTCTGTTTTTGCTGGCAGAGGCACCACAGGCTGGTCCTTCTCTGTTTCCAGGTCAGCCCTGTGGGCTGGCTCAGGATGCTGGGTCTTGAGTTTGACACCCCTGCTCTAGCCGGTTCATACTCCTAGACCAGTGTCTTTCAACCTCAGCAACTTTAAGGTTTGTGGACTTCAACTCCCAGAATTCCCTGCTGGGGCATGCTGGCTGGGGAATTCTGGGAGCTGAAGACCACAGTTTCTTAAAGTTGCTGGTTAATCACTGCCTAAATGTGAAGTTCATCCTTTTCTCACTTTACACAAGGTTCTATTGAAATTCCCAATCTGAAATAGGGGTCACTGGAGGCTATAGGAGGTGACTGGAATATTATGAGTAAACTGTTCAGATTGTGAACCGGTCCATTATGGGTCAATAATGTCAAATGGTCAATTATTTGGTTTCTTTTTTATAATAGTAGATTAAAGAAATCATTTGGATTTGCAAAAACATATTTTTTTTTGCAAACTCCCCAACTCTGGGTTGAATAGACCCAATCATTGTGTTCATGTAACATCTAATTTCTCAATAAATGGACAACCACTTGGCAACTATTTATCTGAGATGGTACAGGGTTTCCTGCTTGAGCAGGGGGTTGGACTAGAAGACCTCTAGGGTCCCTTCGAACACAGTTATTCTATCTGTTCTGTTAATTAAACCACAGTATGGCTTGCTGGGGCAACCTGGTTCATGCAACACATTAAGATTGTGATTGGTTTGCCTACAATACGCTGAGTCACAAACTACAGGTAGTCCTCGACTTGCAACAGTTCATTTAGTGACTGTTCAAAGTTACAATGGCACTGAAAAAAGTGAGTTAAAACAATTTTTCACACTTATGACCGTTGCTACATCCCCATGGTCATGTGATCAAAATTCAGACACTAGGCAACTGACTCATATTTATGACGGTTGCAGTGTCCCACAGTCATGTGATCATCTTTTGTGACCTCCTGACAAGCAAACTCATCAAGGAGACAAGCAACCTAGAACTAAGAAATTTCCTGATATTTAGAACAATTAAACTTGCCTCCAGAAGTTGTGAAAGCTCCAACACTGGAAGTTTTTAAGAAGAGATTGGATAACCATTTGTCTGAAATGGTATAAGGTTTCCTACCTAAGCAGAGGGTTGGACTAGAAGACCTCCAAGGTCCCTTCCACCACTGCTATTCTGTTCTGTTCTATTTTCTATTTTCTATTATTTTCTATTCTATTCTATTCTATTCAATTCTATTCTATTCTATTCTATTCTATTCTATTCTATTCTATTCTATTCTCAATGGGGAAGCCAGATTCACTTAACAACCATAATGCTAATTAACAACTGCAGTGATTCACGTAACAACTGTGGCAAGAAATTTCATAAAATGGGGCAAAATTCACTTAACAACTATCACACTTAAGAACATAAATTTTGGGCTCAATTGTGCTTGTAACTCGAGGACTACCTGAACCCAGCTGTATTTCAGAACTCCATTTTGAGTATTTGTGAACCCAGCCATTTACAGTGTTCCAGTAGGGAAGATCTCAGCTTCCTGGAAATGGACTCACAGAATCAGATCCCTTTCCTTTTGTACTTGACCCCTGCATATGGGATTTATGCCTTTCTCAAACAAGATACTCTATGGGAGTGAGAGTCTGGAGCTTCTCAAGATAAGTTTAATTGAAAAAAGAATTCTCCTATGGATGTTTCTCATGTTTGTAGTATGCAGTCACTCACATGGTTGTTCCTGAGAGTTCAATGGGCTTAAGGCTAGGGAGGGGATTTTCTTTGGAAGGATGGGAAAGATAGCACCCAAGAACAAGTATTTTGTAGACATGCAAAACGAAGAATGCAAGGAGAAGAAAGAGACTAGTTCAGGAGTGTCAAGCTCAAGGCCCAGGGGCCAGATCTGGCCCGCAGGGTGCTTAGATCTGGCCCAAAGGGGTGCCCTGAAAATAGCGAAGGACCAGCCCACGGTGCCACTGCCAATAAAAATGGAGCTTGCGAGGGCCGCATGGGGCCCTCCCGAGCTCTGTTTTCACTGACAGAGTTTTGCCTGAGGCTGTTCCACTGAAAGCAGAGCTTACAAGGGCCACACGTGCCCCCCCCCCGAGCTCCGTTTTCACTGACAGAGGGTTGCAGGAGGCCATTGTAGCTGAAAACAGAGCTTTCACTGGCAGAGCACTTGGGCCACCACAGGTGCCCCCAACACAAGTGAGGTCATGCTGGCCACACCCACCCTGGCCATGCCCATCCCAGCTCCCCGAGGTCAAACACAAACCCGATGCGGCCCTCAATGAAATTGACTTTGACACCCCTGGACTAGATCAAGAGAGGTTAAAGATCATTTGTGGCTTAAATGTGATTAGAGATCATTTATATCCCTAACCTTAAACCTATTCCTAGACCCATTTTATTTGAGACATTCCTTTCCACCCCCTGTAATCATTCCGGATCAAAGGCAGCATTTCTCCACTTGTTACTTTTTGGATGTACTGGACCAGAACTCAAGGAACTCTTGTCTAACAAGGCCAGAAAGAATTTCAGCCCAGCTTACAAAGAGACCACTGGGACAGAGAAGGAAGTCCTGGCTTATCCTTGACACCCCAAACCCAAAGCGGTTATCTTTTTATTGTTCCTCCACATTCAAAGAGAAATTGGGGCTACTGCAAGAACATGGAAACTTCCATGTGAGGATTCATCAACAGGATTCATCTTACTGGTTGATTGATTGATTGATTGATTGAATGAATGAATGACAACTTTACTTATATTTTCAAGTGAAGTAATGAAACTAATAAAGATAAAGAACAGAAACTAATAATTGAAGTCGAAGAAAGAAAGAAGTAAAGAATGAAAAAGGAAACAAAGCAAAAAGTGCAGAAAGGAAAAGGAGAAAAAAAAACAAAGAAATAACTTCCAACTTTCTTTAACAGCAAATATAAATCCAGATTGACATTCCGCAACAGTTGTAACATAGCTCAATTCTTCACTGAAGAGCTGAACTGAATTATTCAATTATTGAGGCTCCATTGAAGTGAAACCCATAACAAAGTTAATTTCAGTTTTGGGATGCTATGGCTCCATTTCCTTCTTAGGGTAATTCCTGCTGCTGCATCTCCATTGGTTCCTGAGCTTCATGTCATGGAGGGAAACCTGAGTCTTTCAGACTGATAACCGTGACCAGAGTTGCTTTTCATGAAATGATCCATCGTCCCCTATTGAGTTAGGGGGCCATCTCCATAACTTGAAGTTAGGACTTCTGTAGATTAATTTTCCATTGTGTGAAGAACTTTATGTTGTCTATTTTGAAAGTCCCTTATTGGATGACCTCTAATATTTTGAGACAGGGAGAAAAAAATCTCTGTCAACTTTCTCCATGCCATTTGTGGTTTTGTATACCTCAATCTTATCCCTTCTCAGATGTTTGTTTTTTTAAAGTCCTAAAGTTCTAGCTTTTTTGAGTGATCTTGACTGCCCTTTGCTACACTTTTTCATTCTCTGTGATATCCTTTTCAAATGGGGAGACCAGACCCAGACATAGTATGTTACCTAGTTTGGATAATAAAATGTATACAAAGAACACAACCAAGCTCAGAGAGCACAAAGGACCCCCCCATAGTCCAATTGTGGATATTTCATAGATATATACTAAAATGTCACTATGCTGGCTCTTTATTTTCAGTCTCTTTCCTGAAGAGCTTTGCCATCTCACTTGCAATGTTAAAAACCTGGGCAATCAATTTAGTTCATTACCATTCCAGTTTATGTTCTCAAAGTGAAATGCTTTGCTGTGCATTTTTTTCTACCACCCAAAGCCACTACCCAGTGAATCCACAGCAGAGAATAAAGTGCACCCTTTGTGCATGTTTTATGCTTTTCCAGCTTGCTCAGAAAAAAAATGATTATGAAGGTAGATTCCGCCCCCCCCCGAGTTATTAATCAAGCATTCTTCTGACTGCAGGATGATCATGATCATGAAATAGCATGCTCTAGAGTGTATATAAACTGACTTTTGGCTTAGAAGAACCTGCCCTAACCTGGTTCCTTCAAAATAGGTCGGATGTCAACTTTCATGAAGTTGTTGCTCATTGTATCTGGGAATTTTGAGAGTTTAAAGTTCTGGGACGTTACCAGATTAGGAAAGTCTGGGATTCAGTGTCAGTCCCCTGTCTCATAATGCATTGTGTTGAAATCATTCATTCATTTTGGTGAGACAAAAGATGTGTTTGCACCAAACCTTGAAATTATCTGCTTAGTTTTTAATGTAACAGGTTGTATGAATCCCAAACACTTTGTAAACCATGTATGTTTATAAAACTATGGTTTATAGTTTTGTTGTGAAAACCAGCCAATTATGGTTCCTTCAGCAAGTCATGATTCAGAAACCACAGCTTGGCATCATGTGTGAACCAACCACAGTCACCTTGGTGTATTGGAAACTGAGTCTCCTTCTCAGCTATGTGTGATGGACTAGAAGGTAGAAAGATGCCAGTTCCATTGGAACAGCCTGTCAACGCCTGGAAATGTGTAGATGGTTAAATTAGGGTTAGAGATATAGAGATGTTCCTTCCACCCACCCTCAAGATTCTCTTTTTCAGGCTGAAAATCCCCAGCTCTTTCAGTCCTTTCTTCATAAACTTAGGCTCTGTACCCCAGAGCATCTCAAATGCTTTATCTGAACATGTGTCAGGTAAAACAATTTCTCCCTTGAGATTTAAACATCCCCATTTGGTCTTCTGGAGAGTCTTGAAGACTTTTCTTCTTCTTCTTCTTCCAGGCATTGGGGCTGGGATATTAGCAGAACTGGCATGGATATGTTTATTTTATTTTGCTAGAGGAACTTTTAAGAGGACCTCAACTGTATGTTTTTAACATTCATCTCCATGTATTTTTTTGCAGTTTTTTGTTTGTTGTTTCACCAACCAGAGTTACATTGGTTAAGGTGGACAATCTTACATATTTCTTAAACAAATAAATAGCCACCAAATCACATTACGGCTTAGGAGAACATCTAATTAATTTTGATTGCCTCTTGGATAAAATATTTATGCATCCTACAAGATCCAATTAATTAGAGATTCTAGGATCTTGGGATCTTTGCAACTAAAGATCACTCCTCCTCCTCCTAAGGCTAATAAGCATTAAAATTATTCGTTTGTTTTGATGTTAATATTCTGCTTTTTCTCTCAGAACTCAAGGTGACATATGCAGTAGGTTACTTCATCCTATAATGTAATCTTCAGAAGAACTCTGTGAAGAATCTTGAGCTAAGACAGGGGTGGACAATTAAATTTTCCAAGGGGCCATGTGAAAAACTGGGATTGTTGTGGTGGGCTGAACCAATAGGACTTTGAAGGTATGCAGGCCTACATGTAAACACCTACATATTATTATTTTTTTAATAGCAGTTGCCTTCAAAATAAAAGTAATCCATGCCAGCTGGATTGGGGGCAGTCAAAGGGCCAGAAGTGGCCCAGGGGACATCAAATGGTCAGTTCTGGGCTAAGAGATGCTGCCTTTCAAAAGTCATCAGTGAACTTCCATGCCTGTTCGGGGACAATTGAAATGTCTCTACGTTCTGTCCACCTAATCTCTCTGTCATATGGTGCTGTAAGGTTCCAATTCAGCAATATTGCAGCTTCTTCTCAAAACTGTTGGAAGGTTTCAACTCCCTTGTCCAGTCAGTCCTTTGATTTCTCAATGAAATATGCCAAATGCCCATATGTGGAGTCATTCTGAGGCTATGTTGCAATGAGGCCATCTGTTGGCTCTGCATCTGGGCTTCACTGAAATCCATATTATTATTTGTTTGTTTGTTTATTTTAATGGAGTAGCGCAGAAGCCAGGTGGTTCTTGAGAAAAATTTATGGTTTCGAAATGAATATGCAACATGTTTCATATGACAGAAGAGCAGCGCACACCATTATTTATGGTTTAGAATAACATTTAGGTTTACCACTAACTAGAATTTATTTTAAGAGGGGGAAAAACGTTTGCAAAAAGGGATGTGATTTATATAGAATTTTTTTCCCCCAGGTTTCCATAATAAATTGGTTTGGAGAGCAAGATGCCGTCTGTTGCTCATTATTTCCTAATGGTTGTCACACCCAATTAATTCATTGGCGTCGTTCATTAATTTGAGGAGTGTTACAAAAATGAGGACTGGGTTTAAATGTCTACTTTTTGCACGTTTTTAGAGTTTAAACAGCCTGGTAATTCTGAAGCCTTGTTTGGGTTATAAGTTAATCTATTGCTTTCATATGTAATTGTGCATTGGAGAAGAATAGGTTGGGGCAGCAAGCCACAAAAGCAACACAGCCATGATTCCAAAATGTATATTTATTTATAGAAGACATTTAGAAGCCACTTTTCTGTTAAGATATATTTACGAGTTTTTGAAACTATCCCACAGCTAAAACTTTCTCCCAGCAGATAGAATTCTGTCTGACTTGCAGACAGAATCCCTTTTTTCTCCTACATATCAATAACAAAGTGCGACAAGATAAAACAAGGTCTCTATCTGATATGAGTGTAGTGTTAGCCAGCCTAAACAATCTACAAATCAAAGGCAATGATCATCTTTATAGCCTATTGCCCAGTTTTGGCCTTCAAATGCACCAGCAAATTTACCAAATGTACTCATGGATAAATCCACCCATCCATAAGCCAAACCCAATTTTGGAATCTATTTTAGCATCTAAAATTCTCAGCTTATCTGCAAATAGATACAATAGGTGCAATTATTTCATTTCCAGTCCAGGCATGACTGCTGGCCTGGGTTTCTGTGCTGCTAGAAATCTATCTTAAAATTATCATATTCCTAGGCAGAAGCAATTTCCCCTTTAAGTCTAATCCAAATGCCCTGAAACTGGACAGTTTCCAGATCTGCAGACTTCAACTTCCAGAATACTTGGCAATGACCATGCTGGCTGAAGGATCCTGGGAACTGAAGTCCATGCATGCATGTCTGCAGACAGACCAGGTTTATATGGCTGGCCTAATTGTGTAATTTCTGAGCTAGTATTTTATTAGTTGTACTTCCTTTAGTGAGTATGAAAGAAGATTCTGGAAGCCTGAAATGTGCTGGGCCCTGGCCTGGAGAAGCGTGTGAGGTCCCCAATCCACATTTAATCTGTTTGTTGATGGTCTTTCATCCAGTGTGTGTTTCCTTGCTTGGCTCGGGGGCTAATATGGCATGGGGGTTGTAATTGTTGTTTTTTTCTCTTTCCTATTTGCATTTGTCCTTGGAAGACATTTGTTATTTTTGGCAGACTCTGCAGTATTATTGGGAATTTACTAAGTTCCTTCAAGGCCTCTTTGTTCAGTCGTTTAATTTACTCCATTTGTTTAAGGACTTTTCATTTCACTGAAGAAAGAAAGAAAGAAAGAAAGAAAGAAAGAAAGAAAGAAAGAAAGAAAGAAAGAAAGAAAGAAAGAAAGAAA
>JANHFL010002002.1:3463-14331 GCA_032468155.1 Oxyrhabdium leporinum | reverse complement strand
TAGTTGTTGTGAACCGCCCCGAGTCTTCGGAATGGGGCGGTATATAAATTAGATCAATAAATAAAATAAATAAATAATGGCTCAGCTTGGTTTGGATCAATATCCAGTTCCAAAACCTGGTGGAAACCACTGCTCAGTCCATAAAGGTTGAGATGTGGAGGGATCTATTTTTTTTTAGATGTTACTGATCTGTAACTCCCAACTTCCTATATCGTTACTGACTAGAACGTTGAGAATTCCAGAACATCTCAAAAGTGATAAAATTGAATGAATGAATAAACAAACATGAAAATTAAATATACAGGCAGGCAATAAAATATTATTAGATCTATGCATTAGAGAACATACAGATATGTTTTTTATAACCAAGATGCATCTTATTAATCAGAGTTGAAAAGCAACCACCAATTTCTTGAAATACAGGAACTAGAAATCTATGTATTGTTCAAACTCTCTTGTCTGTTTGGTCTGTTTGTAACTTTCATCTGGGTGAAATGGGGCATCATGGGGCAACAATCTTTGAATATACTTACTTCAAATTGGCTAACTTTAAAAATGCACCCAAAATCCAGGATCTGTGACTCCCATGGGACTGAAATGTGGCAAAGCTGTGACATGTGATCACCATTTCCAATGTTTCCAGCCAGTTTTCCCACAAGTCAATACCATTTATATTATCATAAATGTTGTAGTTCCATGATATCATAAAGCTTTAGTTATCAAATATATTGATATAACTCATGATTTGCACATAGAAGATTCCAGCTTTGATCTTCCACATCTTCAGATGGGGGCGTGAAAAATTATGGTCTGAAATCCTAAATATCTGCCTTGGTCAAAGAACCAAAGGGTACTTGCCAGAACAAAGTTACATGGAGCATTAAACTTCTGCAGTAGCCCATATTTATCAATGACAAACCAATTAGTAAAGTATTCTCTGGAGAAGGGGTCTCCAACTTGTGGACTTCAACTCCCAGAATTCCTCAGCCAGTAGATACAGTCCCAGGAAAAGTAAATAGGAGTGAAATTGACCAGAACGTTTTAGAAACAGATCAGCTGGCACCGTTCTATTAGGCTGAAAGTGTTTATTTGTAGGTTGGTTTTGAAAGGAGCAGTTGCTTTAAAACGGAAGGAAGAGATAATTGAGATTTCATGGAATTTCAAGCCTCTGATTATGGTATAATTTGATCATTGGAAGCTATCTTCCACTGGACATCCAACTGGCTCCCACCCCAATTGTCTTCTGGAAGCTGCTCAAAACAAAGCTGGTTTGGATAGCCTTGATCCCACCTTGATTTGGTAATGCTTTGATCTGATTAAATTAATGTTACTTTCTGTTTTCAGATAATGTGCAGATGTTTTATTTGTGTACTCTTTGTATATTGAACTCTCTTGTTTGTGTATCTTATTTATAATCTGTCAAGAGTTCTTCAAGGTTTGGCAGTCCGTAGATAAAATTAATAATAATATCTTATACAAATACCACGAGTGCATCTTTGTTTGCAAATTTTCCTGCTGTTATAGTGATCCAGTCAAAGCAAACAACAGTGAAATTAAGAATTAATTAGCAATAGACCCCATGCCAGTTTGTTGGGAAGTTCTTTTAGAAAAAAAAATTCAATGAAACAACAGGACTATATATTTTGTGGATTTGCAAATTTCCTAGTGTAACATGAGTTGACTATTATTGTAACCAAAGCAAAATCTTATAGATTTTAAGAAAATGCATAAAGAAGAGAAGAATGACATTTAAAATAGGTAACATAAACTGTTTCAATTAATGTAGGATTCATATTCAGCATTGTCACTAGACAAAAAAAATAAGATTAAGCTGTTTTGGTGACCTCCTATGGTCCTTTAGCTGCTGCAAATAAAATGTTGCCATAGGCTGCCTGATTACTATAAATAGTATATATTTCAATCCAGGGTAAATTTCAGATAAAATTATTTTTAACCGCACACATTGTTTAGAGTACAACATTCTTCAGTAATGTCTTGTTTTCCATTTTCAATATTGCTGGCTTTCTCCCACCCATTTATTCTCCATGCACAATCCAAGATAAGCATGGATCTGCGGGAAAGGCAGACTTTTGCATGTATATGAATGTAAAATAGTTTCAAACTTGTTCATTTTTGCCTTCCAGTCATGGGAGAATTGAAAGCATTTCAGGGACTATCAAACTGCCACCAAGACATGATGCAAACTTTTTTTGCCATGGATAACAAATGTTTTATAGCCATAACAATAGCACCTAGCCTTATATACCGCTTCACAGTGCTTTACTGCCCTCTCTAAGTGGTTTACAGAGTCACTATTGCCCCAAACAATCTGGGTCTTCATTTTACCCACCTTGGAAGGATAGAAAGCCGACTCAACCTCGAACTACTGAGAATCGAACTTCTGGCAGTCAGCAGAATTAGCCTGCAATATTGCGTTCTAACCACTGCAACACCACAGCTCCTTTATATTTTAAAGCCCAGGGACCATAGGGGGAACAAACTTCTTAAAATAATAATGGCTAATCTGCTTTATACTATCAGAGAAAATATTCTGCTTTTTGTAGGTAAGCATTTTCTATCCAATATGGTGAGGTTGAGGTTACCCCTAGTAGTTCAGGTACAGCCTTCCCTTCACAAAATAAGAGCATAATTTGGACAATTGAAGTTGGCTAATATGATTTAAATGTGGTTTTTAGTAGTTGCTTTCGAAATGCGGACTCTTATTCAGTGTTGGAATCTTTTTTGTATTTAATGTTACCAATCCAGATGTGTCTTTATGCTATACTTTGGCTTTTAATAGCTATGTAGAGAGCTTTCAGCTTATCTTTCATGTACATTTGAATTGGTGTTTAAATCTGTTCATCTGGAATTTTATTTTTGAACTTCAGCACCATTCTTGTTGCAATTCTCTTTCTGTTGACCTGAACTCAAAATTGTTATCTGTTGATGCATGAAAAAAGTTCTGCTGCAGACCTCAGAATTCCTTTAGAATAGAATAGAATAGAATAGAATAGAATTAGACTAGACTAGACTAGACTAGACTAGACTAGACCAGACCAGACCAGACCAGACCAGACCAGACCAGACCAGACCAGACTAGAATAGAATAGAATAGAATAGAATAGAATTCTTTATTGGCCAAGTGAGATTGGATACACAAGGAATTTGTCTTTGGTGCATAACTCATACATACATACAAACAGCAAGTAAAATAGGACATAGATAATAAATCATAATTACAAATATTAATCGTAAGTTACAATCAACAATTAATAAAACATAAGATACCAATAGGAGAAGATAGTAGGAAAGATGAGAAGTTGAGAAAAGATGAGAAATGAGACAGTGCTGTGGGAATTAAGTGTTCAGCAGAGTGATGGCATGGGGGAAAAACTATCTTTGTGTCTAGTTGTTTTGGCATGTAGTGCTCTATAGTAGCATCCTGAGGGGAGGAGTTGAAATAGATTATGTCCAGGATGTGAGGAGTCTGTAGATATTTTCTAATGTGTGAATGCCATTGGATAGCCCTCAGGTCAGTCCTTGGTATCTCCAATTTAAAAAGACCTGTGACTTCAGAACAGTGTTTCTCAACCTTGGCAAATTTAAGAGGTGTGGACTTCAATTCCCAGAATTCTCCTGCCAGCCATGGTTGAAGTCAATACCTCTTACAGTTGCCAAGGTTGAGAAACATTTTCTTAGAAAGCTGTTGAGAGTCAGTGTAGCTAATATTAATGTAGATGGACAGAGGGCTTGATTTGGGTAGACCAGTTTCCTATCCAAGCAGCAGTAATTGTACTGATAGTTAAAAATATGAGAGGCTTTCCCAGAATGTGTAAATAGAACTGCTGTTAGTCTGCAAATATTGTTAGCAGAGGCATCCAGACAGCTTTAAAATAGTGTCAGGGGAATAAACTTCTAAGGAAATGTTAGCTTCCTTTTCCTGTTTTTCAAGAATGCCATATGCATAGGGATACTGAACTCAAATGTTTATGTCAATCTTTGAAACTTTTCAGATTTCAGATTTCATTTTCATTAGAGGAAACTCTGCTCAGGCTGATGCTGTATTCATTGCAACGGAAAAAGTGGTCTGAAAAATAATGCATTTTTTTAATAACATGTTTCTTTATTTAATCTGCTGGTGGCAAGGAATATTCCTGAACATACAGTATATTGGCCTGGATTTTGCTTTTTTGCATGGCTGAGATTATATGCAGCTGAATTATGTCACATAATCTTTGGTCTCCATCTTTCTTGACTCTTGGAGATACAAGTGTTAAGCCTGAAGCTGACCTGACCAAAGCCATCTTGACAGCTTCAGTGTTGCCACACTGGAGCTGAGGGAAAGGGAGAGAGAGAATTGAGATAACTGGGGTTTTGTAGCCAAAACAAAATATTTTCTCTTGGGAACCAAGGGCATTCTCACACCTGATCAGAGGAAGGCAGAGTGATATCACCAGGCAACTAGGCAGCACCGTGCTTGGACCATGTGACTGATTGTTTTGAGAGAATGACAAACTTTTACTTTTAATTAGGTGAAAACCACAGGAATCTCCAGAGTCGGTTTTCACCAGATCTGTGCCAATATTATATATCCAATAAAGCTATTCTTTGAGGAATCTATTTGCCTTGGAGTTTTGCTTGCTATGAGTCTATTATTTGGAACCCTGACAATGAGTGTAGTATGAGCTGAAGAAATGCTAGCTAGAAACAACCTAGCTCTTTTCCACTCCCAACCCAATTCATTTCCAAATGACAAATCCTGGTCGTATCAATATGCATGGTTCAGTACCCTACATTTTATTTCATTGCTCCATCACAGGATTCAGAAGGAATGGGAAGTCATTGTTCTCTAGGGTCAGGTTAGATTCTGACATTTTAGTTGCTGATTACTACAGTTACTTCAAAAGTAGATCTGGTTCCTATGAGAACATGTTGGATTGCAGCTATGATCCCATTTGTGGTCAAATTTAGGTTTTCTCATGTAATCTCAGATCTGAGAACAAATGCTGTATTTTATGTTCAGTGAAATTTCAAAAGTTCAGCTGCCAACAATGCCCATTTTTCTTTTTCTTTTCCCTTCTTGGTGGAAGCTTGGACGATCACATTTTTTTTTACTGATTTCATAAGTAAAGTATCATCTCCTGTCTTTAATTAACTCTGTTAATAATTCCCAGAACCTTATAGCATGCATGGTGGTATTTAATTAAATCAGAGGAGACATGATTTGAACAAGACTTTAGTTTCACTTTGAAAGTCATTAAATAAACTGATATGGTTTTTGTTCCTCTAAGGTTCCTGGGAGCATCCGGTTAAACTTTAATCATGTGCAGCTAGTCAAATAATGGCCTCTTCCCAAAAATCCTGAAAATAATAGTAAGATGTTAAAAAGAGATGCTACGTAAGATTATATCTAAAGGCTTTTAACCTGGCAGATATTTGAACAGAATACAATTTTCACCCAACTGAAAAGGTAAATACAGCTCATTAAATGGACTTCAGGGACTAGTTTAGTATATTAGCCATGTGTTAACCATCTATTGCGGTATTGTGTGGGAATGGCTAGAATTTTATGGCATAATCACTGCAGCTGCTCATCATTCTATTTTCCAAACCGTTTGCCCCCATTACACCTTTCCCATCTTTGAGGGCTGTAAAGAATGTTTATACATCTGCTACACACCATTTATGCACTACACAAAATTCTGGAAACAGTTCAGTATCACTACTGAAAGAATAACCAGAGGTTTCAATCTACCTGAGTCCTTCTTTAGTATAAATCGCCAAGGCTCTCAGCTATTTTTTTTTCCTATTTCAGCTTGACAATTGCAAAAATTTAGGATGAATCATCTTTTGCTAGTGGCTGACTCATTACGCCTTCCTGAGCCAGTGGGAACATTTGACATTTTAACAGCATGTCTTGGATACATAATGAAAATGGCTGGGTGGGGGGGGGGATTTGCCCACTCAAAAATGGCTCCCATAGTGGGCGTGGCCAGTCACACAGCAACTATTTACCTAAAGACAAGCTTGACAGCTTCTACCATTTCTAATCTTATCCTTCAGGAGAATCACTATCAATCTTCAGTTCACTCTTCCTTGATGTGTTTCTGGGCATGTAGGCAGACTGTTCCTTTTTATTTTTTGAGAACACCAGGGGTCTTAGATGGATTGCAAAGATTTTGTAGGAAATGATTCTTGAGTTTGGTTCTTTGCTTTGCAATAAAATAGCTTTATTTTAAATTTTATTTAGGGTTAAAATCATAATCCCAAAACTAGAATGACACTATGATGGACACTAAGGAAGTTGTCTGCAGATATACTGTTGCCTAGGTTCACACATCCAGGGTCCCAATTCTATTAGATATAAGAAATCCATGTCCTAATGATGTTCCCTTACATATTTGTACTGCAGGAGGAGAAAACTGCAGTAATGTAGAAATATATCCTAATCTGATAGAATATTTATAGCTCAGGGTTAAACTATGAGGTCCTTGGTGCACTCTGAGCTTGGCAGTTTTTTGCAGATGTTTCATTACTAAACTGGGTAACATCATCAGTGCTAGTAAGGGTGTAGGGTTTCCCGTCATTTTATATGCTAGTGGCTTGCCCTGTCAATGTTGGTGGGAGTAGACTTGGTGATTCTATGATATCCTAATCATTTCATTTATCCCAATAGCTAGGATTTGTTTTTAAAATAAAATTTTGTATTGGTAGGTAACAAATAGATTGTCTTTCGCACCTAATACTTAGAAGCTTGTGATGAAACCAAAGAGCAAAATTTTGCACACGCATTTGTGTATATTTTTTTACCCATTTTTATATTTATTTTTCTTTTGTGTTGTACTTTTTAATGGATTTTTTTCCCCCAGGGTAAACTTTGGTATTTTTGTCTAATAAACTCAAATATGCATAATTTCTGCATATTATCCCTTACTGTACGCTTTCTATGATAAGAGCTGTGCAATTCAGATTCAGTTCCAAAAAGCATGGCGACATAGACTTTAAACCTGCCGTTGTTTTCCTGGGATTTTGTGCCAGTTACACCATCCCAGGGATAAAAACAGCTGCTTGCTTTAAAGAGATGCAAACAGGTTTTCTATTTGCATGCTTGTGAGCTGCAAAGCAGCTTTTCAGAATTATTATTATGGTTGGTTGCAGTCAGCCAGATGTTTAGACTGGTTTTGGCATTTTAACCACTTATTGAGTCCTTTCCAAGGACCTGGGATAGGCAGACGTTGTTGTTTGATGGTGTTAAAGGTATAATCCCAGGATGTGGCCTGTCCCAAGTAAAGCTGCCTTTTGCAATTGACTGTTGGTGATTTTATCAGTGTTGGTGTTCAAATGGTGCCCAGATGTTTTGAGATTGCATCCGAGGCTCCTACTACGATTGGTACTATCTTTGCTTTCTTTTATCACAGTCATTCTATTTCTGTTGGTGCTTCTTTGTGCTTTGTGATTTTCTCCAGTTCTTTCTCTTCTCTTCAAAATCCACCATCCAGACTTTTTTTTTTTTGCCTTTCTTATCAACAATTTTTTTAAGTCTGGGGTGCTATGTGACAGATGCCCGTCTGTTTGAATTCTAAAGCCCCAGAGCAATTTAGCTTCTTCGTTTTATGTTATTTTTATCTATTGCGTGGTCCCAGTAGAACTTGCTGGCAGGCAAATGGCATTACTTGAGGATATTCCAATGGACCATTGTTGCTACTTTGTCATGCTGTTGTTTGTGGTCAGTCTGTGCGATCTTCTTGCAGCAGCAAAGTAGATGGTCCATTGTTTCTTCAACTACTTTGCAAAGGTGATATTTTCTGTCTGCTGCTGTGTTCTCAATTCTGGCTTATTATGTATTTGTTCTTAAGGTTTGTTCTTGTGCAGTCAGAATTAGCCCCTCTGTCTCTAATTATTAATAATATTGGGCTGAGAGAGAGGGACTGGCCCAAAGTCACCCATCTACCTTCCCTGCCTAAGGGAGACCTAGAACTCTAGTCTCCTGCTTTCTAGATCAGCACCTTTACCTCTATAGTAAACTGGCTCCAAACCAAACTACTGCAGGGCTATACCATATTTTTCAAGAGTCTAGGATGCACCCCCCACAAAGTGGGTGGAAATGTCTGTGCATCTTATACTGCGAATGTTGCTGAAGCCCCGCCACCTGCCCCACCCACCTGCCAGCCCCTTCAGCCTCTGCCTCCCAGCAATTTGCCTCCTTGCAGCAAACAGCCTGGTCAGCTTCGCAGAGCGTGATTTAGCACAAGCAGCTGATTGGCGGTAGGATTGGCCTCCCAATGATCAGTTGTTTCAGGCTGCAGGGATTGCAAGTGCCTATTGCCGCCTCTGCACGCCCCATTTTCGGCCTCCGTGTGCCCCATTTTCTTCCCGTTCCGATCCCCCGCCGCCCAGAATGGGCTGAAAATGGGGCGCCAGGAAGCCGAAAATGGGGTGTGCAGAGGCTGAAAACGGGATGTGGAGGCCGAATTTTTTTTTCTTGTTTTCCTCCCCAAAAGCTAGGTGCGTCTTATACTTTGGCGCATCTTATACTCCGAAAAATATGGTAATTTGTATATGCATGTTTGATATGTGAACAGTGTTATGGAATTCTGAAAAAGACAGTTTTGGGCAGGCCTGCTTCTAGTGTGAGGTCTGAAATTGATTATCCAGGTCTTAAAGTTAAGAAAGATCTAAAATTCTCGGGAACTCATATCTGATCCTTGACCAGATTTTTCTAAGGCTTTGTGGCTGGGACAGAATGGGCTATGCTTGTGCTATTTGACTGTGGTGTAATTTCCTGCAGCTAACCACAAAGCCACACTTCAGCTGGTGTGCTGCTGCTTTTAGGCAGCCAAATACCCTTTTCAGTGAATTTTAGGAGTGAGGGGATTATTTTTTTCTCCCTCCTCTTCCTTCATCTTTAGATCACATCCATCTTTCAGAGTCTTTGGAGATTAGCTCTCTGCATATTTCTGATGTTCTACCACATTGTTTAATTAATTTCAAAGTTTACGTCGGTATCTTGTTTGATGGTGTCTATCAACATGTTATTTGATGGCCTCACTGTGGATTTTGCAAAAGGTTCAGGATCTATTTGGCTGCCCAGTTCAACAAAAGGAGACTGGATTCTCACTGGCATGATTAAGAAGATTTTATTCTACTTTTTGTTCAATTCTCATCATCTCCTTTCTCTCAAAATTGAAAACTTCTTCCTAGAAATGGCATGCCTTCAGAAGAAAGGGCTCCACCCCACTGCACATTAGAAGGCTCTTTCCCTGGTGGTGTATTTTTGCTTTTTGAGAACTTTGTAAGAAAAACAGACAAACGAACCCATTCAAATAGCCTATGGTATTTATATTGGAGTCCTTCCTGTAGCTCTGTTTCAGACATACATAGGCTGGCAGCTGGATACTTTAGCTAGTTGCTCAGCCAAGAACTGGATGTTATGGCAGACATATGACTGTCGCCAAAACCATCAATGCAATGTCTCATTCTTTGCTCCTTCATAATTTCAAATAACATCAAATGCAATTCATTGGTTTTTAGCCCACTTTTCCTCCAAGGAGATCAAGGCAAGATATATGATCTACTCCCGTTTTATTTTCCCTCCTAGACTGGGCTATGAGAGAAAAATGTCAACTGGCAAACTTCATCACCAAGCAGGAATCTATACCCCCAGTCTTAACCTGGTGTAGGGGAAGGAATCACAGAGACTGTGAAGGGAGTGAAAAAAGGGATCAGCCTAGAATCTCTATGTAGCCATAAGTGAGCTAAATTCAGTTCCCACCCCTTGAATTCTATGGAACCATATCTAACTACAAGCAGGTGCTAGAAGCACGGTGGTTCAAGTAGTTGGGACGCCGGGCAGGAGGATAGCTAGCTCACATTCAAGATCTGACAGCTACAGTCGGGCGGGGTTGAGCTCCCATCCTTCACTCCAGCTCCTGCCAGGGACATGAAAGGAGCCTCCAACTGGGTGTCCCCAGGGCAACAGTGATGTCACTGGCTAATTCTTTCAACCAAGGTGCTTTTGACAAGTGCAAAAAAAGTAGGTGCTAACCCGTAGTGGAGAAGATTCCTATGCATAGCCTGTTTAGCAATAAATTAGCTTAACTGGACCTTCATGTGTGGACCTGGTCTTTCATGCCTGACATCTGCTGGTTTAAGGCAGTGCTGCTTAATCTCAGCAATTTTAAGAAATATAGAATTCAACTCCCAGAATTCCCCAGCTAGCATGCTGGGAGTTGAAGTCCACACATTTTACAGTGGCTGCGATTGAGAAACATTGTCCTAAGGCATATTACACCAAGCTAACCTCCAATTATATTGCAATACAGCTCCCGTGATTCCCAGCTGCATAACATCTTTTGAGAGTGCTAGGATGGGGATTCTGCTTTAGCCATTCGAGTTCTGGATTCACGTGATTTGAAGTTAGCAAGCCTTGCAAATGATACCATGTTGATGTATCATATGTTACATATCAAAAGAGATTATGGGCAAGAGACAAAAAGGAGCAGTCCTGCTGTTTTCGTGCTTCTGCTGTTATCCAGCCTGAAGATTCAGCCACCTGTACTTGTGGCTTCAAAACCTGTAATTTCATGTATGATTTCTTTATATTTACAAGAACAACTCTGATTTGTTTTGCAGGGTTTCCAAGATTAATTTCTGTGCACTATGAGAGATAAAAATATTTATCTGATTGGTCATCAAATCTTATTAAAATAGCCTTAAATAAATGCAAAAATATTGTTCGTAGTCCCATCAAATGAAGTAGAATTACATAAGTGTTTAAATTCATCCTCTAGAACAGTGTTTCTCAACCTTGGCAATTTGAAGATGTGTGGACTTCAACTCCCAGAATTCTCCAGCCAGCAAAATTGGGG
>JANHFL010002001.1:178615-189467 GCA_032468155.1 Oxyrhabdium leporinum | reverse complement strand
AGAAAGAAAGAAAGAAAGAAAGAAAGAAAGAAAGAAAGAAAGAAAGAAAGAAAGAAAGAAAGAAAGAAAGAAACAAACAAACAAACAAACATCCCCACTCTCAAATACAGTATCCTTTTCTGGGTCATACGTTAAGAAGGGTGCAGGGGTATTGAAACATGCTTCGAGAATGACAACAAAAATAAAAGTAAGTCCTATGAAAAAGATCAGCTATGTTTATTCTTCAGGAAAGGCAAGTGAGGAGGATATCTAATATCTAAAAGTCTATCCCAGAAAAGAAAGTCAACATCTACCATAATTCTAACATTCCAATTTCAGGGTGCAAGGCACAGAATAACACAATTAAGATACAGATTTCCAAATAAATCTTTGAAAATGTTTCTCAGATGTAAGGACAGAATCACAGTGAAATTGTTTAGTCAAAGAGAGAGAGAGTAGGCTCTTCTTTGCTGGCTATTTCAAACAATAATTAGACAGCCATCTCTTTGGCATGCTTTTATTTTGATTCTTGTACTGAGCAGTGGGTTGGGTTCAATGGCTTAAATAACTGTTTCAAACTCCATGATTCTAATTATCGCACTAGTTCTGAAGCATCTTGGAGCTGGATCAGGGCACTGATGCATTCAACCAAGGCATGATTCAGTCTTGGTTACTCCCTCTCATCAGACTTTAGTGCCTTTGGCTTTTGATGAATATCAGGGAAGGATGAAGGAAAATCCGCAATTTAGAGGAAATTGTAATACACACACACACACACACACACACACTCTTAACTGATTGGAAAATTACATTCTTTTTTAAAAAAATACACAGGCTTCTCTTCCAATCTGAGTCAGTCACCAGGACAGAGGTTTACTGTTTTAAGTTTTCAGACTCGTGCTGGAGCCCAACCTCAGGGAACTTCTCTCTGTTGGAATATGCGCTTTGGGCTAGTCTATAAATGGTATTTATGTGGTGCCTTCCTATTGGTTGATTGGTGTGTTGATGGCCAGCAATTGGCTGTTGCTTTCCTTGTTGCCAAGTCCTCATGCTTCAATCATTTTCCTGAGTATCTTTGTACCTGCCAATAATCTTAGTAGATGTAAAATTGAATTTGTGCCTTTGTTCATTGCAATGTAAGGCTACCAATGAATTCGTGTCTCCTTGACTAACTGCTTGCTTGTATTCTTGCAATCTGGTGATTAGCTTCTTCCCCATATGTCCTATATAGTCACAGGGACAATCCATGCAGAGGATCTGGTAGATTATATTAAAAATATCCATTTGTAGTTTTTTACCAGAATGCCTTTGCTTTATGCAGCTCACATGATTACTATTTGTTATTTTTTAGAATCTTCTTTCCAAAATCTTGTTACTGAAATCATTCATATCATTCATATCTTTACTGAAGTCTTCATTCTCTATATCAGCGGTGTCAAACTCATGTCATTGTCATGTGATGTATCAGGATTTTTCTCCCCTTCGCTAAACCAGGGATTGGGCATGGTCAACACGTGATCCACGTGATGGGCTGTGAATTTGACACCCCTGGACTATATATTGTGTAAGCTAAAATCTTCTTGAACAAAATATTGACCCTTTGGGGCCTGTTTTAGTAGGATTTCTGAACTTTGGTGGTGCAGTGGTTAGAGTGTAGTACTGTAGGCTACTTCTGCTGACTGCCAGCTGACTGCAATTTAGCAGTTCAAATCTCACCATGCTCAAGGTTGACTCAGCCTTCCATCCTTCCCAGATGGGTAAAATGAGGACCCAAATTGTTCGGAGCAATGTTTTTACTCTGTAAACCACTTAGAGAGGGCTGTGAAGCACTATAAAGCAGTATATAACTCTAAGTGCTATTTCACATGCTCTATTTTTATACAAATCATCAAAGAATGCAAAGCACGAAGCTCATTAATATTCTATCCTGGAATTATACAATGACTGCCATTATATGCCAATGACCACATATTGGAACTAATATTACTTGGTATAATTAAGTTTGATTAATATATTTGACTTAATTGTGCTAATGAAAAGGCGCTTGCTCCTCAGAGGTGACACTACTAAATTATCAACAATACTTTTTTAAATCCCCTTTTCCTCTGTGAAATACTATGCCATATCCTATTTTTAAAAAGTCAAACTAAATTAAAAGTCGGATGAGTAGATATGGAAGTATCATAGCCATCTATGATGGCAAACATTTTTTACACAGTGAGTAAATTAGTTGCAAATTTGCAGCTAATTTTATAGCTGTTTTATGCCTTAAATTTACATTTAAAAATGGATGTACTGCCAAGTTGTTTTTCCTATTTGAATATAAATCTATTAACAATGCAAATTCCTTGCAACAAAGCACTGTTTTTCTAGAAGTCTTCTAAGGAACCCTGCTTAATCAGTAGGGATTCTATATAAGCATAGGATCCCTTTCCTAACCACAATTTCAAAATGATAAAATGTGCATCAAGGTGTTTTTTATGGCAGCTGTAACTTTTTGCACTTGCATTGTGCTCTCACATAAATACATTAGAGGCCGATGTAGCATTACAAAGTCACAATGCATATTTTATCAGTTGACCCTTTTAGCCCCACTGCAGATGGTTAATTATATAAGATCATAAAGGTAAACAAAGATAGGATGACCTGCCCAAGGCCAGAGCAATTGTACATGGTAACATTTTGTTGCATAGCCCTACTTATAAATGGCATAAATCAAGTTACAAATAAGTGAGCTTGGTAAATTGGAACACTGCTCCAAATTCAGAGCTGCCTACTCCCATAAGAACTGATTCAATCAATGAGATCAAACAGAGAGAAATTGTTACTGATCCCACATTTTCAGGAGGTTTGGGAGTCTGTAGCAAGAAGGTACTGCTTTCCAGTGGCAGTATTGAAACCCTGGAACTGACTCCCAACCAATAGTGACGAGGCTAAACTTCTCCTTGTAGATCTTGCAGAAATTCTAAAGACAGAGTTATTTTAGAGGGCCTTAATTTTATTTTGCCATCTTTACATTCTGCTTTAATTGTTTGTATTCTAATATTAATTGGTATTGTTGGTAGCATGGAGATAGTGCATTTTTATATTCTAGGTATATTCGAGAGTGGAGGGATTGGATTGTATATACCACTTATATATCACTTTACACTGCTTTACAGCCCTCTCTAAGTGGTTTTACAGAGTCAGCATATTGCCCCCAACAATTTGGGTCCTCATTTTACCCACCTCAGAAGGATGGAAGGATGAATCAACCTTGGTGAGATTCCATCTGCCAAATTGCAGGCAGCCAGCAGTCAGCAGAAGTAGCCTGCAGTACTGCATTCTAAGCACTGCGCCACCACGGCTCATTAAGTTAAGGGCTGCCTGTATATTTAATGCAACTTTAGATGGGAAAGTATTCCAGCAGACAGGAAGAACATTGCTGCCTCACTTACCTTCCTCAGAAAGAGCAAGGTCTTTACAGACCGACTCATCACAAAAGCTCCATATCCCAACAACTATATAGTCTTCCTTGAAATGTTGCTGAAGCCATATGGGAGTTGCCAGGATAATCATATAAAGCATGAAGTTGATGCAGCACAACAGGCAGTAAATGTTTTGATAGTAAGGTGACGCCCAGATCTTGGAGAGGACCTGTAGAAAGAATCTAGCTTTTCAGGCATCATCATCAAAGCAATCTTATTGGACATTACAGACAGATTCTTCAGCTGATTTGACAACCACCTCCCCCTCTATAATTGGAAAGAATGTAGGAGCACAGGTGAGAAAAATAGGGCACCCTAGTTGTTGGTTAAATATGTTTGTTAGTAACGCAGAATTGCTAAAGATGGAGGGAAGGGTGACTTTCATGCATATATGTAATGAGATGTGCGAATAACCTTGGGAGAGGGGAGGGAGAGCCACAGAGTAGCAATAGCAATAGCATTTAGACTTATATACTGCTTCACAGTGCTTTACAGCCCTCTCTAAATGGTTTACAGAGTCAGACTGTTGCCCCCAACAATCTGGGTCCTCATTTTACCGACCTCGGAAGGATGGAAGGCTGAGTCAACCTGGAGCCTGGTGAGATTCAAACTGCCAAATTGCAGGCAGCCGGCAGTCAGCAGAGGTAGCCTGCAGTACTGCGTTCTAACCACTGCACCGCTGAGCTTTCTTTCTTTCTTTCTTTTTCTTTCTTTCTTTCTTTTTTCCTTTCTTTTTTTCTTTCTTCCCTTCCTTCCTTCCTTCCTTCCTTTCTTTTTTTCTTTTTTTCTTTTTTTCTTTCTTTCCTTCCTTCCTTCCTTCCTTCCTTCCTTCCTTCCTTCCTTCCTTCCTTTCTTTCTTTCTTTCTTTCTGTCTTTATCTTCCTTCCTTCCTTCCTTCCTTTCCTTCTGAAACTTGATATTTTAAAAACATGTCATCAACCATAAGGTGTGCTAGAAAGAGCTCCTTTTCCTATTTTCAGAGGTTAACTATAGGATATTAGAAACCAATTCAGTACTATTTATAGAAAGATATTAAAAAGGTCCTGAAGCAGCTTTTGGGTATGTAATAAATAGTGTTCTACATATCATTTTCGTTCATCAGCTATAATTAGGTTCCAAATTGATAGAGAAATTACACCAATCATTTTTTTCTGTGCTGAGAAAATGTATACTATATTTTGGGGGCCTTGTGTGGATGTGCATGTGCACACACATGCATGTGCACGCACAGGGGTGGGCTGCTACAGGTTCGCCCCGGTTTGGGCGAACCAGTTGCTAATTTTATAGCTGGTTCGGTGAACCGGTAAATCCCACACTTGGTTGCCCCCCTCCCCAGGAGTCCCCACTCCCTTCCAGGAGTCCCCATGTGGCCCATTTTGGATTGCAGGTAAGTACAGGGCCTGTGTGGAGGCTTGGGGAGGGTGAAAAACAGGTCTCCCAGAGGCCCTTGAAGGCCGGAAATGGGCCCGTTTCCGGCCTCCAGAAGGCCTCCAGAGCCCGGGGAAGCCGTTTTCGTCCTCCTGGAGGTTCCAGGAAAGATTTTTGCAGCACAAATAAGATATGGCCAAAAAAAAGGAAAAAAAAAGAATTATCTCTGTACATAATAATTGACCCAGCCATGTGAAGTAGCAAAGAAGTCAACCTCTGTCCACATAGTCTTGCTTTTTGGATTGGTCATAAAAAAGTGTGACAGATGAAATAATAGAAGTGGTTTACAGGTGTCTGATTTCATTGTTTTCCTTTTTTCTTCGTATTCTTCTTTCCTTCTTCAACTAACTATGAAGATGATTTCAAGAAAAATCCATTGGTCTCAAAATTGACCCTTCTGAGGTCTGGGCATCTATGAGGTGGATCAATGATATCAAATAGTTTAAGTCCCACCCCTTTTTAACATTTGTATCTTCAATTGCTCCTGCCATTGCGTTGTGCCTGCCAGTTTGGCATGGTTGAGCTACCCACCCCCCTCCTGGAGACCCAGTGTTTGTATGTCAAACAGGTTCTTTCTTTGCCTTTTGCTGTGAGATTGTGACTTAACTATTGGTTGCAAGCACAAACTGAATAATAACTTTTGGACCAAAATGTGCACAAATGTACATGTGTATGATTTTTGCATTTTCATACTACTTATCATCCTGATTGTTTTCAGGGAAGAAGCTTTAAGCAACCTGGCTTTAGGCCAAGGTTTAGTATTGGCTATCTCTATTTCCAGAAGGAAGTCACAAGTGGACAGAGCAAGATGAAGCCCTAAGGGTAGTAAAATATTCATCTGAAGCAGGAGGTATAACTTCATGAAGATGGAGAACTAGGCTTTTAGAAGGCAACGCATGGCAAAGCAAAGGTCTTTAGCAAACTTACTTGAGAAGTTGCTAAGGCTAGGGAAGACGTCTTGAGGCATATAAGGCAGAGATATAAGCAATCCCTAAGGACTCATTTGATGAGCTGAAATTTGTCTTTCTGTCCCAGCCAAAACAATTCCTTTTGCTCAAGAAATAACCTAAGTCAACCTTGAATTTAGACTAGACTGTTAGAATCGCTTAATATTCATATAGTGTACAGTTTTGGACTTTTGGATGGAATCAAACAAGTAGGACAAGGACTCCCATGTATACTGATAGAAGATAATATTTGTAGCTCAGGGTTGAAATGTGAGGTTGTTGTTCTTTGTGAGTTTTCTGAGTTTGGATGTTCTTGCAGACATTTCGTTACCAAACTGGGTAAAATCATCAGTGCTAATAAGGGAATAGGGGTTTGCTCTCATTTTATATAGTAGTGGCTCCATATGTGTATATTAGCTAAATGGAAAAATAGCTAAATGGAAAAGTAGAAATAATATCTAGCTAAATGGAAAAATAGAAATTATATCTGAAAAGATAGTGATGTGCAGAGATTTACCTTAGCTACATGTTAAAAGCATTGATATGATGGAATTCTTCCTCATGTGGGAGATTTCACAACTATGTCCCTAAATTGAACATGAACATCTATATTCTATTGAACTTGTACTTCCTTATCCATGTCCCCAGATACAAAAATAGTATTGATGATGGAGCAAGGCTGATTTTCTGTTAATATGATCTAATATTGTAATACTAATTGGCAATTGCTCTTCAGAGGCAGAAGGATATTTCCTGATTTTTTTTAAACTGAAGTTGCATTCCCAAAAACTTTTTTTGCGTCTTCTCTTTTCTTTAAGATTTAGCATCAAGGTTAACATTTAAGATCTTTCCCTGAACCTATGATATAATAGAAGTCCTTCCTTAAACTAAGCTCTGAAATAATGTTATTTTTCTGGAATTCTTTGCCACAAGTAGCTATGATCTCTTTTAAATGATTGATAAATCTTTGATTGGGAGCTACCTCGCCAGGGTTGGGCGATAGATGGGTGTCTACATAAATATTTTAAATAAAATAAAATAAATGAATAGTAGATTTGAATTAGAGTTTAGAGTTGAATTAGAAGCAGCAAGAAGTAAAGCAAAGCCTGTCAAAACAAATGCCTTACCTACACTTCTGTTTTAGAAATATGATGTATCACAAACTGCACTGTCATTGTTACATTCAAAGTACTGGTTCATCCCATATTCTTAATTCATTCTTGGATCCTAATCTTTTCTTTCTTTCTCTCTCTCTTTCTTTCTTTCTAAACGCCTATGCACAAACACACATATTAGTAAACACTGGGTAAAAATGGAGAAATATCCTCTCCCAACACACAACAAGGGGTGGTAGAGTCTTGTATCCAAGGGCCTGACATAATGTGATCTCTCTCTGTGTGTTTCTCTCTCTCTCTCTCAGTTTAATGGAGGATGGATTGTACCTACCATTCTGATAGATCCAAAATAAATGAAGTCCCTGTTTTGCTTTGTGAATGTACAAAAAAAGCAGTGTTGCTACCTTAAAAATTTTTCAAGCACAGCCTCTTTCCACTGCAGTCATTTAGTGCAGGAGGAGTACTGCAGAAAAATACAGCAGCAGTCATCAGACCTACCCTGGTAAATTCAACAATATTATTGGCATTACATGAACATATGCACTGATCATATAATATTAAAAACACCTATAAATGATAGTATAATATGTTTAATTGTGTTTGTCTATTTCTATTTTCTAAATTACTGTTTATTAGAAAATGTATGACTGTAACAAATGTTGCGGGGGGGGGCAACATCTAGCTGTAGATTTTGAACTAAGAAGATTTAGCAACAAAATAATAATAAATCTTGTGCATAAAGTTCATTCTCTTGCTATGTGTTGTCTCCAGCACAAGTGCTTTAATATATATAAATATAAAGACTAAGACTCCATTCAGCAAACATTGTGCTATTTTAGAAAACGGAGTATATTCTGAACTGTGGTTGCATGCAGATGAAGAATTAGAATTTTCTAACATATTTTGAACTTAAATAGTAAATACAGTCTTGGCTTTGAAAATAGTGCTAGTGCATATCAGGCAGAATATAACTCTTAAATATAGTTGGAATAAGAATTACGTATTACAAGTCTATCCCTATTTTCATATATTCAGTCTTTGCCTATAAGTTGAAATTGACTGAGATGGGAAAGGCCAGTTTAACCTAATCTCATCCAGCAATATATTATTGGAAAGATATTTCCTCTGGTAATAAGATGCAGTTATTTTTGTGCCTTCTTTCCAATATATTTGGAAATTCACTTGGAAGGCTTGTATAGTTTATTTGTACATTAAACCATAAGTTATTTAGGCTGTTAGAGAACTGACAGTGCAATCTTCTGTCTCAGTTGACTGGGAAAGCACTGAAAGAGTGCCAACTCTGGATTTTTAAAAATCGTACAGTGAAAAGTAGGAAACTCAGAGAAGTAATTACATACTATAATTAAAAAAACATCTCCAGAGTTTTGAACCAGCAACCTACTATCCACAAAGCAAGAATTACAGCTATTGTGCTATGAGAGATGTATGAAAAAGAAACCTTTAAAACAGTGTTCCCCAACCTTAATGGCACTAGGGACCACTTTTAGAAGAAAAATTGTCTTACGTGGACTGGGAGGAGGGGATGGTTTTGCGTGCAACCTAGATTCTGTGCATGTACAGATGAAATTTCACTCGTTTGCCCGCCATTTGCATGACCCGGTTCCTAACAGGTCACAGACCTGTATTCTAACATTAGAAGAAACAAGTCAGTAAGAAAGGATTTTTTTTTCCTTACAGCTGCTTGTTCCTGTGTGTATGTTTATGCTCTACCTTGGTGTCCCTAAATTGAATTTATCACACAATACTGTGTTGGTGAAGGTTATCCTCCCATATGCTTAAAAGCTGCATTTATAAACCAATTTATGAGGTACTCTTCAAATTCATGTCAACTACTTAAAGTGCCCTTTTAAGAAAATATTCACAGCAAGCTGAATTAATCTTGAGTGGCAAGAGGGGGAGGAATCAGATGGGACCAGTGACCCAGTAAGTCAAATAACTGATATTCATTGCTCATATCTCAGTGACAGGATACCCAACAATACAAATAATAATGACACCCTGATAAGTTTGTCAAAAAACGTTCCAATATCATGTTGTAATATACATTGTATCTGCCGTACAGATATGTACATACACATATAAAATGTCCATGATTACCCAACCTCAGGATGGAAAGCAATTGGCCATTGGTTTCCTGGAACAGAAATGTGGGAGGGCCCAAGAGTGGAAAACTGATCAATGGGACAAGATAGTCAATCCAGGCTGAATCCCTTGCAATATGTGGACAAAGTTGTCTCCATTCAGACAGTGTTTTTACACTGTTATGGAGTCAAGCTGGTGAGACAATGAGTGCAGTCACATGCCTTAGAATCTCCCTCAGGTATCCATACAAAAAAAGACTGTGCTGGAGCAGGGATTGCCAACATTTCAGACCTTAGGGGCCACTAAATTCATAATTTTAAATCTTGTGGATCACTAATACGATTTTTAAAAAAAAGATAAATAGTGCAATATAAAAAATGCAAGTAATTTTTCTGCAGACCACCAAAATTTTCTTGTGGTCCACCAGTGGTCCGCTGGCAACTGCTGTGCTGGAGGGCCCAAACAATGATCAGAAAATATGGGTATAAGAGAGGGAAGTGAATCTGAAGACTCCATCTTGGTAAGGCTTGTAGTTTAGTTTCTAATGATTTCTGATTAATGAATAGAAATGCTTATCCCCGCCTAACTGAACCATTTGGAAAGGCCTTAAAGCTGCATAATAAAGTCTGCTGGGAGGTAGAGCTAAGCAAATAATTGTCTGTTCCATTTTAAAACCAATCCTTTTTTGGTGACTTCTTCCCACTAAACTCTGGATCAAAAGGCAGGCCTCTAATATTTCTCAATCTTGGCAACTTTAAAATGTGTGGATATGTATATTGCCTGGGGAATTCTGGGAGTTGAAGTCCACACATCTTCAGTTTTCAAAATTGAGAAACACCAATCTAGATTTGCTAAACCAGTGTTCCCATTCTAGCTACCTTCTTTCCATCACCCTTTCTTTCCCTTTGAATTTGGGAAACATGAAAGCCTGTGGCCATTTTGTAAATGTGGCCTTTTTTTCTCTCTCAGAAAAATATTCATTTTACAAAGTATTGCACCATTTCAAACAATAAAAAGAATTGTTTCCTTTTTGTCCAGGTGTGTGTGTGTGAGTGAGTGAGTGAGTGTGTGTGTGTGTGTGAGAGAGAGAGAGAGAGAGAGACTAGCAGAGTTAACTTGGACTTTTTCTCAATTTCTGACATATTGAGCCCAAATGTTTGCCATCACTGAATAGATTGATATATACGTCAGTTAAGCTCTTGTAATCTACCACATAAGTAAATAGTTTTTATTATATTGTATTTAATCTTTTAAAAATACAACTACAGTGACCATACATCCTTTATTATAAATTACAGTTCTTTGTTTCAGAAAGCTGCATTTAGTTTTATTTATTTTTCTAAAACTGACTTTTACTTCTAAAACTCACTTCACCTTTGAATTACAATTCTTTCCAAATGGTATCTTTCCCTGACATTGAGGGCTTAATGCAAGAAAAGAACAGCATCCTGCAAATAGTCTTTATTTTTCTGGACATTTCTCCTGCTCCCGAGTGTCTACCACGTGATAAGTTACAAGGAACATTGAGAGACCATTGACTTCCATAAAATACAATTCTTGTTATTGGCAAAATGGGCATCAATATCATTTTTTACAATTAAAGCTAAGCAGTATATGACAAAACAAAAATTCAACAAGTGAACAAAAGTAATAAAGCCATTTTTTAAATACAAAAGGGAATACAAAGTATGCTGAAAATGCAGCAGGGGACAACATAAATTTTAAAAGAGAAATTAGCTCTCTATCTATCTATCTATCTATCTATCTATCTATCTATCTATCTATCTATCTATCTATCTATCTATCTATCTAT
>JANHFL010002001.1:113634-142880 GCA_032468155.1 Oxyrhabdium leporinum | reverse complement strand
TGGCCCCTACCAGTTTCTCAGAAGGAAACTCAATGGGCAGACTGGCAGGAAGTCGGGTAGACCTCTCTCCAAACAACTTATAAGAATAGTCCGAGTCTATGTAACATTTCCTTAGACATCACATTCTAGCTCTTGAATCAAAGTCCTGTAAAAAAAAACAACCTAGGGTGATTTGGCTGATATTACCAGGACGAAAGCTTAGCCAGATTAGTCATATTAGCACTCCAGTGTATATAATGCCAAAATTAGCATACTGAAAGGCTAAAATAACTTGTATAAACCCAGTCATGGCTCATTTAATAAATCTTAATTTAAACAAAATACAAGTTTAGCAAATTGTGCTAGCAACCGATTCCTCCCCCCCCTCTCCCCCTATATACCCTAGTCTAAACCCGATGTTGAAGGATTTCAAATTCATGGAAGAACTTGCTTATCTTTGGGATGTCTCCTGTTCTATAGTTCCTTCAGAATGCTAAAAATGCTACAGCTTTAAACACAAAAGGATGCGAAGGATAATTTTATTCATCACTTTTTTCACCCCACAGGTATCTTTGATAAGTTTAACAGCAAATGCGCTGGGTTATTCAGAACTTGGTGCCATTAAATCTCTTAGGACACTGAGAGCATTGAGACCTTTAAGAGCCTTATCAAGATTTGAAGGGATGAGGGTAAGAAAAAAATAAGAAGCTTGATGATAAATAAAATGCATGCCTAAGTCTAATGAATGTTCCATGCATGTCCTGTGGAGAATGATCAATCCATGCAAAAATGCTGCCCTTTCATACAATTGCATATTTATCAGTAGTAGATAAGCAAAATATTTCATTAGCTAAATATAAGCCTTTTTTAATGCTACATATTAGCAGGGTGATTTATATTACTTTACTTTCTAGCCAATTTGAGGAGTTTGTTCTTAAATAAAGCACATTTGCTAATAGGAACTTCAAAAGTTAGTCAATTTGATTTGATTTCTTCTGAATATTTTTTATTTCATGAACAAAGTTTATGTTATGCAGCTGTTTAAAACAGCATGCTCTGCTCAAAAAAAAATCTGACCTAAGTATTGAAATTAATAGGGAAAAAAAAACCAGTTCTCGTCAAAATGAATGGAATATGCACAGGCTACATTTAGGTTTTCATTCAGCTGGTCATCTTTGATTAGCATCAGTTTTCCAAATAAGATCAGGTCTCAGTTATTTCACAATGAACCATTTAAATATTAGTAGCGTTCAAAGGTAATTTATTAATTGAGATGTACAGAGATATTTTTATAATCTTTAAATGTAATATGATCTCCTTAATTGGACTAAACCTGTTAAGTGGCTAATTAACCAAACAATTCAATTGATTCTTTTTTTCCCCACACTAGCTAATAATTCTCAATAGAGTTAAAATAATTCCAGCATTATCTACACAAATCATGCATTATTATTCGGTTGCTTTCTGGGTAAGTCAGGATCCTGTCTTAATTCCTATCTCAGAAAAGATTCTTATGTCTTATCCCTGTTTTCTTGTCTTTCTTAAAGTTAGTAGTTGAATTTGTGACTGTACTGAAATCAGTAGTGAAACTCAAAATGTTTCTGTGAAAATATGAATTTACTCTCTGCATACAACCTAATTCAAACTGCATGTTGTTCAAACGTTATTTTTAGAGTATGTTTTTGCCACTTCATGGAAACATAAGAGGAAACAGCTTTTGAATAATGATAAAAGAACCTGTCTAGTGAGATGAACAGCTAATAATAACATGCTGTTTATGTAGTATTTAGATTAAAAAAAACAACTACAAAAAATCACCAATACATGAAATGAGATTCAGATTGGAGCTCATTTCCTCAAATTGTATCCATCAGGTTGCATATCTTTTCTTCAAAATTTCTAAAAAGAAATATTGTAAATTGAAACTGACTCGATACATGAATTTCAGGTGCATCTAACCACCCCTTAATTTCAACAAATTCCTTTAAACAAGAAATTCATGAATTGAGAAGTCAGCAGTGGAATAGGGTAAGAGCTGGTCAATTCCTGTAGTGTTCACGAACATTCATTCAGTTTTCAACTGACTGTTTGGTTTATCCATGTTCATACTTCTTTTTCTTTACTATTCATGAACATTCTTGCAAATATGTTTTTGTTGACACAATTGTTTGGGAAACTGTTGTGCTTTGTACTCCTTCCTAATTAATCTTCGGAAATGGCAATAATGCTTAATGTTCATGTAATATGTGCACAAGAATAGGGCAATATGAAGAATAACTGTAATACATATCGGCTTCATAAAACAAGACATAAGAATGCATTTGGTTTCATTTTTACATTCAGAAACAATTTTGTTAGTTAAAGCTTTCTAGATGGAAAGGAGGTGTCACGTGTACGCACTGGTATCAGTTATTCACCATTTTCTATGGGTCTTCCTCCTTTAAAAAGCCTCTCATTGAATCAAGGAGCAAAGGAAATCAGATTTGATCCTAATGATAGAATCATTGCAGCCAGAACTAAAGAGATATAACAATCAAGGATAAAGTCTGCAAATAATTTACCAAGTCCATAGCACTTGGCCAAAATTTAAAAAGAATACACATTTACAGAAATCAGTATATCTGCTAATGAATGATTCGTGAACAGAAAAGAATTCACATAAACTACTGAAATACTTAACTGACCAGCTCTGTGGAGTCACTTAACAGCTACCACACACCTTTCCCCAATAGTTTTATTCTGAAGGGAACAAGGGAAGAATGGGCTGATGGTGAAGAAGTATCTCCTGCAAACCATTAATACCTCTTTGCTCTCTTCAAGGGGAGCAGTGGTTCAATGATATACATCAGAGAATTGGGGTTCGGCTATTATCTGTGCGGCAACAGATTGTGGAGTAAGAACATCTTTAGATATTAGGTACTAGCAGTTTTCTATTTGGGGGAAAATAAGGATTCACAAATTCTGTTCGTCTTTTGTGCCCCTTATTTCTATAATGCCTCAACATACAATATTTTTCTGCAATACAGCATACAGCCTGATGCTGAGTATGGGCTTGGGGAACTCCAATGCCATGATCATTCAAGAGCCGCATAAATCTGGAAGCCTTGAGACTTGAGTTGCGCTTATATACTAAGCAAATTTATAGCTTCAAATTCAGGAGATGTCGTATTATTTGGAAGACAAAAGAGCATATAAAAATTGTTAAGAAATGAATGAAATTCCCAGTGAGCCCTCACAGAAAAAGCTACAAAGAAAATGCTTGTACATAGATTTTTATAGTAGATAAATGGCATTTAAATGAAAGTGAGATCTAGTATCAGTATTATTCTATAAATTACATTCTTATAAGTATTTCATTTAATTAATTGACAGAATGGGTAATAAAGAACTTTAAATAGTTTTTCCATTCAAATTTTAGTTTGAGTTGTTCCCAAATATCAGGTACTAGTTTTTACATATTTGCATACTTACATTTAAATGTGGGACTTTAAAATTAACATTATATGATTTTTCTGTTCAAAAACTGGTAAAAATTATTTCTACGCAGAAGACTACCACAAGGCCTAAGGACAATGTAAGTCTGTGACATATGACAAACTTCTTTTAATATTTATAAAATACCTGTTCATAAGCAAAAGAAAAAATAACCAAAATACAATATTTTTAAAAAATCATATCTGTTTTGTTATATTATAGTTATTCAAATATATTTAAAACTAAATTTAAAACACTTTAACTCCACATAGGTGCTGGAAGGCAAAGTAAATAACCTCTTTTACATCTGCTATAGATTGAGAGTATTCTAATCTCACTGCAAAATGAGATTTGGATATGCATTTTGCTTTCTATTTATCATTCTTAATATTTACTGTAATATAAAGTTCTTGTTGTAGTTCAAGTATGCTATTGTTAACATAGAAAAATCAATATCAATATCCATTGCTTTGCTAAATTTATAATTGCTTTTTATAGCAATAAAGCATGTGTTTATGTGTAAACTCACTGAAAGAGAGCATGTTACGCCGTGCTTGGTACCTTTCTCTTAGATCAGTAAAGCAGAAAAGGTTTTAAAAAATTAATCCACCTTGCAGTTTTAGTTTTGCATGTCTTACGCACATTTCTGGCTGATTGCTTTAAAGTTTATCATATTTCAAATTTCCAGTCCAGTTTTTGAGATAGTAATATTAAAAATAAAATTTTACCCTGAATATCAACTATAGAGTTTTATGTAATTCAGCAGATATATTAAAACGCACTTTACATTGACAAAGTAACAACTAATTGGCAATTGGCAGTATCACAAATGTTCGATGTTTACAGACCCAATTATTGAGTATTTATTTTTTATGAATGAGGCATACTATTTTTCCCAACAGTTGTTTTTCCATTACTTGTTTCACACTGTAAAGAAAAGAAAGAGGAGAAGCACAATTAGAATGTTAAAATCTATGAAAGCCTGAGGTACCTTTCCACATACAAAAGATATCTGCTCTGGTAGGGTTGTTTCGTGCCTGACATTAGAGTGTTGGTTAAGAAAAGCAAAAACACGCCTGGTTTGCATATTAGATTGAACTGATGTCTGATTGTTTGGTTTCAGCTTTATATATTGTGAACTTGGCCACTGTGGCTTTAAAGTCATGACTAACGCTTTAGCATATTTGGTGAATCCAATTAGTTGTGCCTTATTCAGTAAAACACAATATATTATTTATTGAAATGTATTGGCAGCCCAACTCCAAATGGGCAGCCTAGGAAACTAAAGCAAAACTAAAAAAAAAATCATTAAAAAAGCAAGAAATATCAATCAACAGGCTATAGTTTTGTCTGATGTGTGGGCCCATTTATCATGGTAATGTATTAGTAGAGATGTACAAATATATACACACATAAATCCTTCTGTATTTACTGGACATAGCAAATGTAGACATAATAGCAGCTCAGTCCACTGTACTATTTCCTTTGTGTAAAGCTTAGCCCAAAAAGAAGGATGAGAAATGCTGTGTATTCATCAAAAAGGAGTAACAGGTTTGTTAAAAGAAGCCTCTTTCAGCTTAGTAAATCTGATAATCAAATAAGTTGTTTAAGAAGTGAAAGGGGAAATGCTACGTATTCTAGACCCACTTGTACATTAATCTAATTTAGAGATAATACAAAACACTTTTGCTTTATAGCCCTTCCATTGAAATACTATACTCTGGAAAATCTTTATAACTTTTGTATATCTCTGTCTCTGTCTCTGTCTCTCTGTCTTTGTCTCTGTCTCTCTGTCTCTCTCTCTCTCTCTAATTTTCCAGAGACAATTTCCTTCAAACGTTTCATACAAATAAAACATATTTTTAAATTACGAATATCTTAACATTGTAATTGCAAGCAAATTATAATTACAGTAATGTTATAAACAATGGGGTGTAAGTATTAATTCATAAACCCCATATTAAATAATGAGAAATTACAGGTTGTCTTCGACTGGTCACTTAGCGATCATTTTAAATTACAATAGAGCCCCCTTCCCCCCCAAAGATATGAGCCCGTTCCAAAGTTCAATAGCACCCTCAATCATGGCAACCAGCCCACTTTTATGTCTGTTTGCAGCATCTTGCAGTCACATGACCACAATTTACAATGTTTGTGCCAAAAACCTGTTGCTTCCAGATTTTGGCAAAAACAACCCATAGTGAACAATGGGTTTGCTTTACAACCACCACATTTGCTTAACAACCACTGCATTCACTTAACAACCACCACAAAAAAAAAGTTATAAATTTAGATCGGTAACATGATATGCTTTCTGACTTTCATGACTTATGATTGTAATTAGCAGACTCCATTATGGACATAAGTCGAGGACTATTTGTAACATCAATAGATCTTAAATCATTACTAAATCAAGTCCTGTAACTTCCAATGATCTAAGTTGAGATTCAAACATTGCACTTTTTCAGGTGATAAGGTTGCAATCTTAAACACAACTTACTAAGAGAAAACTTTGTTGAATTCAACAATACTTACTTTTGACTTACAGCATCCACTTCATTACATTCTATATGAATATAATATAATACAGTATAAAAAGACATTAACTATTTTTCTCTTTTTAGTCATGTTTTGTTAATCACTTATGAAACTATGAGCATTTCAACATATGCGAAGGCTAAAGAAATGTCAGATGCAAAGTTTAAGATTTAACCAGTTCTGTTGCAATATCTCATTTTGAAAATATTGGCTCCTTGTGAGGAAAAGGTGCAGTTACAGGGTCTTAAAATTCTTGATTACCAAAACTGCTTGTTAAAAGTTAATTCCCTTAATGTTTCAATTCAATTTACTCAAATCAGTGGTTCCATCTTTTTGGAGTGGTCCAACTGTCATGCCTTCAACCTGCCCTATTGGATTTCTGCAATTGTGAAACCACCAATAATGGTGATTTGATCTTAGTTCTTCTTCAGTTAGTTTGTTTGCTTGATTACTAAACTTACAGTACATTCTAACAACTCTCAGCCACTTACAGAGTGTACAATATAACAACCATTAAAATACTCATAGTACCAGTGGTGGGATTCAAATAATTTAACAACCAGTTCGCTCAGGGTCAGGTAGGCTGTCGTGGGAGGCGTGGCCCAATCTAACCCTGGCAAACCGGTTGTTAAATTACCCCACACACACAATCAAAGTGGATCCTGGGTGCTGCGCTGCAGTGGAGAACGGGCAACGGAGTCGCCAGCACAAGGAAGGGAGGAGGAGCAGAGAGAAGAAAGAGGGAAAGCAGCCTTCTCCTTCCCTCACATCGGCCGCTCCATTGCCCATTTCTCCATTGCAGCACAGCTTCCTGGATCCACTTTAATAGCGGGGGATGGGCAATTTAACAACCAGTTTGCCTGAACCGATGCAAATCTGCTGAATCCCAGCACTGCATAGTACACATAAAAAGAAATGATTACACAACAATAATTCCAATGAAAAAAGAAAAGCAAAAGCAAAAAGCAAAATCTAATAAGTTAAGAGGATACTCTTCAGAATCATTCCGTGTTTGGTAGTTTCCTGAAAGCCAGCACGGGGAAGTCTGATCTCCACAAAGAAATCATTCCAGAGCACTGTTGCCGATATAGAAAATCAGCCTTGGCTCCCTCATTCCCCCTTCAAATATGGGACTGCAAGAAACTAACAAAACCTGTTATTGCCCTTCCTCACACCCCTAGCCCTGATGGTAAGATTGCTGAAAGACCCTTCTCTGACAAGACAACATTATCCCATTCACTCAGCCAGGTTTTGATAATACATATTGGGTTTGTAATTATTAACTGTGACCTGTGTACGTTAGTTTTAGATATCTAAACTTGCTGTCCCTAACCATTGGAATTGATGGGCATGAGATGGATTTTCTCCCACAATGGCAATCACAGTGGGCCTATTGCATCAGCTATTTCCATTTACCAAATAGCAACCTGGTGAGGTTGCTTTTTCCCATCTCTGCTACCTAGGATGCTCTCTACCACCTTAGCTCATCACAACTTGGGTGATGCCAGTGAATATTATACATAAGATCATCCTTATATTTCCGTTGTTTTCTGTTTGACAGTAATAACTTTTCCTCAGGTGAAATTCTTCAGCTGTGAGGATTGTCCTAATATAAATGTTAAGGTGTCAGAAGGCATTTGCATTATAGAATGGCTTAGAAATTTTGCTAACATGTAAATTTCTAGCCAACCATGAAACCCACTGAGATGCTAGAGTTGAAAATTACCTGTTTAAAGGCTGAGTTTCATTACGGAGTTGAACATGAACTTTTCTTTTCCTCTCAAGGGAAACAGGGCCAGCATCGAAAACGAAAAATAGACTCTTTCTGTATTTGTACTAGTAGGATCCTGGCACTCTTATGTAATGCAGTCCAGATGGCAATCACTGCTGCTATCTTCACTGTGTTTTAAGATCTGCAAATAGTATTCGTAGACAGAACATGTTGCCTTTTCTATTTTTCAAGACAGAAAAATAAGGATACAGGTTAGCTGAGGAGGGCTTGGAGTAAGGAAGGCCTGTGTGTATTTTTGACTATGTAGAGAAGAATTAAGAAATAAATACTTCCACAGCTCCTCCACTACATGCTTAGAAATCTAATCTTTTACATTCACAATCTGTAATGATAAACTGTATGAGATGGAGGGACTGCAGTGTTTCCAAACAAGGCTGCAATCAATATGATTAAACAAGACCCACTTGAATCATTTTGCTTGCTGTAGTCCAGTTCCATACTTGGAGTTGAACTATGTTTCAACATTGGGAATAGAGGAGCATCCTTCACTGCAGCTGAAGGACACAGGGAGACTTCAGCATTGCAAAGTAGGTCACCTGACATATACGGTTTTATCTATTCTTCACTCCTCAATATCTGCTGACTGAGGTCGCCAGCAAATTAGTCCTCATAGAGGACTCCATTTTATTAAATCCAATTCTTTCAAAATTTCTTGTATTATGAAATATTCTCTTATTATAATTTTTAACATGACTCTTCACAAATCATGAACAGAACCAATTCTAACTCTTAAAAAAGTTATATATGAGTTTATTGCCTTTGAAAAACAGAATACGTTTCATAGAGGTTTGCAGTTTTACTGATGTTCTAGTATGTTAATAAAAACTATTTAAAAATCCTTCTCTTTTAGGAGGTGTTTTAGTTGTAATAATCTTTATTATGGTCACCAACTAAAATTCCCTTAGTTAATAAAATAATTTACATAATTAAACAATTTTGGTTTCTAATACAATAAAACATTATAAAACTATCAGTAGGTACTGTAGCTGAAGCGATCAGGACATGCCTAGCTTTATAGATGGTATAACAAAATTTTGCCATGTTTAAAGAAATGAAATTATATTACTTTGATAAAAGTTACATACTGAACATACATATCTACATCAAAATTGTCTAGTTATTTCACCCAATAGGGGTTATGAAGTGAGTCCTTGTATCCATGTAGAAGACTCAGTAAATAAAAGGTGAGCTATGGATTTAATGGATCTTTCTGAACAAGGTCACAATCTTAGCTTGTAAGAATTTTTTTTTTATATTTGCCCTCAGGAACTGACCTTGAGAGGACATTGAAGTGTGTTAATGTTAGTGCTTTTCTGAGTTTAGGCATAGTTATTTGGTTTAAGAAACTTGCCAAAACCTCCCTTAAACAGAGAGTTACCTATTAGGAACCTATTCCTGTGTAGAGTAGATTGATCCATTTGAACCCCAAACTGCTACCATGTTGTTTGGATTCAGTAAGTGCTTGATCATAGTCTCTCATCAGAATGGCTTCTGTTGAAGATCCATTCTGTTGTAGTTTTTTTCAGGGCAGGGATGATCTTTCCATGTTGTTTCATAATTATCCACAATGAGCCAATGTGGACAACAATACAACTTCATGCACCATTTTTTTACTTTAGTCAGACCATTTTCCCCCTTGATTTCCACACGAGTATTTCATTTTGCTTGTTTTTCAACATAGTCAAAAAAGTTGTGTAGGATAAGTTATGATTCCCATTAGTTGATTTCTTTCATTCTAATCTGGGTTTCTCAACCTTGATGACTTCCAGATGTGTGGACTTCAACTCCCGGAATTCCCTAGCCAGCATAGCCATCTACTGAAAATTCTGGGTGTTGACATCCACACATCTGGAAGTAGCACAGGGGGAGAAACATTGGTCTTTTCCATATCATACAGTTGATGTATACCAAATGCGTATTACAGCAAAGATATACCAAATTAAAGATAAAAAATATAACATTTTAAAAACATGGTTAATTATATAGAGCTGCGATGGCACTCTGTATAATAGTATAGTATTGCAGGCTTGTTCTGCTTACTGCCGACTGCCAGCAGTTTGGTAGTTCTATTCTCACCGGCTCAAGGTTGACTCAGCCTTCCACCCTTCCGAGGTTGGTAAAATGAGGACCCAGATTGTTGGGGGCAATAGGCTGATTCTGTAAACTGCTTAGAGAGGGCTGTAAAGCACTGTGAAGCGGTATATAAGTCTAAGTCTCTTGCTCTTGCTCTTACTATAGAGAGCTGTATTTTGCTGATTCATCTGCTAGCTTTGCATGTTAGACCTCATACTGGATATAACTCACACTTGGGTCTTGCATACACAGTTCTGTTTCTTAGTTGAAACATTTGAATTGTTCAGACCGAAACCTTTTTTAATAAAAAATAAAAAATAAATTCCTATTAGTGTAATAAATAGTAAACAGAGTGATTCAGACTTTTCTCCCTTCTCTTCCCAAAGAGTAAAATTTAGTTTTATGGACAGGGATTCCACAAGTAAAGCAATATTTGCATAGGATGTTTAACATACTTTTAAGCAGAAAAAAACAATCTATTGCAGGCTTTAATATTATTAATTTCCCTTCCGCCCCCACCCCCAAAATCCTGCAGCAACTGTGGTTAGGGCATAAATCGGCAAAAGTAATTCCTTTTTCCTTAGCAACCCATATTTCTACTATGGCTCTGCTAATAGGGTCTTAATATTCACCTCCTTATGTTTCTTAATAGCATTCACCCCTCATATAATTAAGGAATTAGATAATATGTTATGCTATACTTCAGTGTTTCTAGATTCTTTAATTACACCCCTATATAGATTTATGAATTTTTCACTCCTTTTTTTCACAAAATGTTTAATTAAAATATACTTATTTGCTTAATAAAGACTGGAGCTTGAAATAAACTATGTGATTACTTAGATAAGCACATGTTGCAAATGTGTCTGGCTTACTTATGCAAAGAAATCGATCTTTGTAATAAAACTGCATGGTTAAGTTCACTCCTTGAAATATATGCTGATTTTCATTTGATTTATTTAAATATTCTTGATATTTCCGTTTTTAATTTTGAAGAAAGAATACATTCATTTTTGTTGATAATGATTAAATTATTTTCTTGCAGTTTAGTTTTTCATATTATTTTCTAGGATATTTTAATACCTATTTCTTTTTAATAGATATCAACAATCTTCATATTATTGTTAGCACTATTTGATTTTTGTTTTAATCTAGATAATTTGATTTTCTCATCTTTTGTCTTGCTGAATATACAAAAAATATTTTTAAATGTTGCTCTGATAAACTCAGAATAGTACTCAGCCTTTTAGTATTTGCTTTCATTTAAAAATAGTAAATTGTGCATTCATGCAACAGAATAATTGAATCAATTTTGCACCTATTCTTATACCGTTTTCTTTTCCTCCCGTATTTGTGTACTTAGGTGGTTGTGAATGCCCTTCTTGGAGCAATTCCATCCATCATGAACGTGCTTCTTGTTTGTCTTATATTCTGGCTGATTTTCAGCATCATGGGAGTAAACTTGTTTGCTGGCAAATTCTACCACTGTGTTAATACCACAACTGGCAACATGTTTGAACTTGATGAAGTTGCCAATAAGTCTGAGTGTGAGAATCTCATACATGCAAATGAAACTGCCAGATGGAAAAATGTGAAAGTCAACTTTGATAACGTAGGATTTGGGTATCTTTCTTTACTGCAAGTAGTAAGTGAAAATTCTTTAAGTCTTCTTGCTTATTCAGTGCATAATAAAAAGTTTGTTTGATCAAATCAGGTGCTTGCGGTTTGATCACATATAATCGTTCCTGGAATATAATTTCCCCTTTGATATCAATAGTTTGATAGTCTTCTGCATCCCCTCTTTAAACTGTCATGAACTTTCCATCTCTACTTCAAAACGTGGTAAGTCAGCGCAGCTAAATTTGGAAAGAACTTCATAGTCATTCATCGGGGTTGACCCTGGACTTTTGTCTACAAGATTAGTCCTGCCAATACAGCTGACTGGTATAATTTAGCAAGTTATAGTCATTATGCCAGGTTATATCTACCTACTAGAGATGTAGGTCACAATATACGGGATTCTGCAATAATTTGCATTGGATCAGCGAGATTTTTCCAATGTGCAGAGGTTGAAATGTAGCAATTAAAGACTTGCTTTTCTTTTGACTTGTTCATACTGCAAGATACTTGAAATGCCTTTGCCTAATAAAATGAGATTCTCTCCTAGTGATGTCTTTATAATTTTTTCAGTATCAAGAGAAGACCTATTTGCTAATCCAGAATTTCTGAAGTCCAAATCTCTTCATTTAAATACATTTATTGCTAATGGGGATGAATTCTGTTGCTATTTTACGCTGTGTTTTTAATCCTTATGGATTATGAATTGCTCAGAGAACTTTATTTTAGGGAATTGCATACAAATGTCAGTTAATTAATGGATAAATAAGGATGTAGTAAGCTAGCATGTTGCCTCATTTTCAAATATACCATATTTTGTACCTAAGCTTTGTATAATTAGTATACCAAGCATTGGGTGTTAAATGTATTTAATCCTTACTTATCTAAAAGATGTACATCTCTTATAAGGTGAAGACAATGCAATCATTCTTTTTGATTTGTATTTGGGACCAAATAAAATTCAATATAATAAGCTTACTTGTAGGCCAGGGAACCCCAACCCTATCCCTGACCTGTGGTGGTTGCCCTGAAAACTTCAGAGAGCAGGACAGAAACGAGGTTCATCTTCCATCGCTCATCTAAGAGTTTAAAAGAAAAAGAAATTTTCTTTTATTTTCTCTGAATTTCTTCATAGGTTAAGAATGTGGTTGGGGACTGGGGAATAAGTATTAGATATGTCCCCCTTGGGGCTTTGTGTGGTTTAAATTCCTAGAGCATAGGCTGGAAGAAACTAATATTGCACAATTCTTGAGTCCTATACATACGTAACTTTACTGAACACAGTGAAATGCCAGTACACACCTGTATCCAATTCATAGAAAGCAAAATTTTAAATTCATCCCATTTGCTACTATATATAAAATATTTCTATTGGAATATCCTGTTGTTGAAACAGATTAAGATGGATACCATTGATTGCCATCATTTATATGTTTAAATATTTTTGGATGCAGGCCACATTTAAAGGATGGATGGATATTATGTATGCGGCAGTTGATTCAAGAAAAGTAAGCACTTTGGATTTCTTGGGTGTTGTAAAATAAGCTATGTGAACGGAAAATCTAATATTAACTAATATGTGCATGTATATAAATAATGCCCTGATTTTATAATATAGAAATTCCATGACAATCATTGTAAAGATATAGTGTTTGTGAATGTATTTTAAAATACTAATTTCCATGTTTTAAGCATTTTTTTTTCTGATTTTGCTCTCCTGTTACTTATTTTGTAGATTCTTGAACAGCCTCGGTATGAAGATAACCTTTATATGTATATTTACTTTGTTATCTTTATCATCTTTGGATCATTTTTTACCCTGAATCTATTTATTGGTGTCATCATAGATAACTTCAATCAACAAAAAAAGAAGATAAGTATTTATATACATATATTCTATATTTTTCTTAGAGGTGGAATCATGGCTTATGTGAATTGATAAATCAGATTTATAAATAAGTGGAGAAACCTACAAATATTTACAATCATTTGAGCGAACACATGCTTTGCAAAATCCTGAATGGTAGGAATAATAGTATTTGAATTCAGCTTTTGAATATTCATCTCCTCCCTTTCTATCACACTGGAGCTTTAATGCTTATCATAGTGTTTATCAATATTATTTATTCTCAAACCTTATTCATACATTTCCCTCCCATCCCATTTTTAAATCATGGGATTAATTTACTTGAAATATAATTTTATTAAATTAAAAATAATTCAACCATTTTCTTTGAGTCTAATTTTATCTGTATTAAGATGAGAAGGAAGTATATGCCTGGTCTCAAACTTAATTTGACATGGTGGACTGATATCTGAACATCCCTTCTTCTGTTCCTTGACTTGGATTAGTTAAAGCAAAAAGGTATCACTTGCAAACACACCAGCACATCCTTCACTTCCAAAACCATTCTTGCAATCTTTTAGGATTAAATTAAGATAATTTTAATTGTTTGAAAATCATTCACATTTGTGCAGAATGCAGAATTCTCATAAGACGTTATTTGAGTATGTAAAATGTTCTCCAAGAATCAGTGTGAGGTTGACAATTCTTTTGCAAAAATTTGGAACAATGTTTTGTCTATTGTGAATGATGCAAAAGGTCTGAAATGGTTGTCGGTCGTGAGTTTAGGAACCCACAATCAAATTATTTATCTTGATTGCTGTCATTGTATATAAGAATCATGTGCTGATGAGATCTGTTGGAATGTATGAGAGAAAATTCACATATTGGCAAAGTGAGTTCTTCAACCTAATCAACTAAATTATAACATTTCATCATTCTGTTCTGATTGTAGAAGTAATTGCTTTTATTTTGGACTCAAATTTGCACTGCTTCTAGCTTAACTGTATTGCTGATAACTCAAGTATTTAGGAAGATAAATTCTTCAGCTGCTCAAATGTTTGAATAGGAGTTTTATTCACTTTAGAAATCTTGAAGAAAGACAGCAATCAGGATTCACATTGGTGCAGATGTATGGTCCTGGATATTTGAGAGCTCTGTATTTTTCTTTTTTAAATGCTAACCTCAGAATACATTTTGTTAGAATTTAGAGAGGCACAAGATCAGTTCTGGAAATTATGGCTTGAGAGAGACTGATGTGGTTCATTTCTCCTAAGGCTAGTAGGAAAGCAGGCTTAGAAGGAAAAATCATTTGATACAACAGCGAAACATAAGTCTTTGGAGAGTGAAAATAGCAATAGCAATAGCATTCAGACTTATATACCTCGCCATAGTGTTTTTAAGCAGTCTCTGAGCAGTTTACAGAGTCAGCACATTGCGCCCAACAATCTGGGTCCTCAATTTACCAACCTCAGAAGGAGAGAAGGCTCAGTCAACCTTGAGCTGGTCAGCGTCAAGCTCTAGGCTGTAGGCAGAGTTAGGCTGCAATATTGCATTTAACCACTACGCCACCAGGGCTCTGGAAAAAAAGTGCTAACAATTTACATAATAAATAGAAGAGCTGATTTTTACTCTGTCCTGCTGGGCACTTTGCTTTCTCTGTCATGTAATAAAAAAGAGAGACTGCGCTCTGAGCCCAGAGGAATCTGTGAAAGCTAGAGGGTTAAGTTTTCTATGGAGTTTGTATTTTATGCAAGCACTAAGCACAAGTCACGTCTTCACTTCACTATATTTCATGTGATAACAGACCACAATTAAACACATCAGGAAGAAAGGGGTAATTAAAAGCAAAACAGGAAAAGGCATCCAACCATTCTTACCTCAATGCTATTACTTTAGCAGAGCTTTAAATTTGGGTATAAAACCAGCTAATCTTTCAAGCTGTACAGTTCTGAACAAGAATTAAAGCTCTTTCCTCCTAAACGGCCTCACTGATCATTACAACATGTGTAATGTTCTCTTTCTCTATGTAAAACTATTTTGGGGATTGTCAGAATTGTCATGACTTTGTTTGACCTGAGAGTTTTTCAAATATTGTTTGTAAATGTTGTATAATTCCCTATCTAGAAGCTCTAGCAAGCTTTTGGGGACCTTCCAGTTCTATTCTCCAGGCCTTGCTTTCCACATGAAACCCAATTCCAGCCATGTCTGGTCCCCAGTATGCCGTATTTAGAATTCTCATATTCATCCTTCTTGTTTTCCTAGATATTCATGCCAATACTTTGGTTTTTCTAGAATTGATCTGAACTTTTCTACTTGTTTTCTAAATAATCTATCTCTAAATCACCTTGTCAGCTTCTGTTTCTTGCCTACATGACTGGATTTGAGCAGCTTATCTGAGTCTACAGACTCTCTAGACGTTATACAATCTATTCTTATTTAGATTCATCCATACTGTAAAATTCATTGGACATTGATTGCACTCCAAGAACAACAGTAGTAATATTTGACCCCCTTTAATAAATAATCTCAGATAGCACTTAATACTCCTGCATCCTATTTTCCCATAACAACTCTTTGAAATAATTTGGACTGAGAGAGAGTGGCTGGCCCAAAGTCACCCAGCCAACTTTCAAGCTTAAGGGGGCCCCTGGTTCCTCATCTTTTGGTTTCTAGGCCACCTCCTTAACCACTACACCAAACTGAGACACAATTCAATCATGCTGAATTATATTCATTGTTTCAATAAAAAAAAGTTTAATGGTGTTGCATTGCCAGCTAGATGCCCAATGTTCCTCTTCTCTCATCCAGGCTTAATACTTATAAGGCCTATGCTTATATGTAATTTGACATGGAACAATGTTCAATGCCTTGCCTTATCTTTTCTGTTTCAAAGAGAGGCATTGCATGTGGTATAGCAGAGGCATAAAAAATTGGCATGACAATATGCATTAATGAGGCACTATTATAAGGTATTTCATAGCTTCTTTCATCTGTCTGGCCAGTTGTAATAAGAACTCCTGTCAGAATACTCCTAAGATTCTGTTATAATAACAACCCCAGTTTGCCTCTAGGAAGGGTCAGACTCTTGTGGCCCAGCAGCTGATGCTGAATTGGTCAGTGGTGAAGATGTTAGATGTTCCACAATCTAAGGTCATGTGTTCAACCACCAATGGCAGAAGTAAAGAAGGTCTGCTGCATAAAGACTTCTGTTGATGGGCATTTGTCCATAACTGCTTAGGCCTGTTCAAAATAATAGAGTTGGAAAGAAACGTGGAGGTCTTCTAGTCCAACCCCCTGTACAGGCAGAAAACACTATACCATTTCAGACAAATGGTTGTCCAAACTCTTCTTAAAAACTTCCAGTGTTGGAGCATCCACAACTTCTGGAGATAAGTTGTTCAAGCTAAGGTGCTTTTGTCCCATCCTTGAAGCAGAGGAAAGTATCCTGACACAAATTACTGACCTCATACCCTACCTTTACTGTGCCATGGCAGTAGGGCTCATCAGTGTCGCTGTTCCTACACATATAATGTGGGAAGTTTTAGAGCAACAACTGGTTTCTCTAAACTGAATCCCCACTATCTTTCTCTTTTCCACTCAACATCATCTTAGCAACAACAACAGTAATAACACTATATGAATGATGGGAACTCATAAATACAATTCCTCACTGGAGTCATAAAAAAAATTAAATGCTTTTATTCTGTTTAATAATGGGAATGTCAATTTCCTAGAACACCTGCATTTGGTCTCACATGAGGCTAGTGTTCCTGGCCATTTACCTCTGTATCCTCAAAAGAAAAAAAATACTGTGCAAGAAAGGTAAACCAAAGCACAAATGGCCAGAGAGGCCCAGAGCTTCGGAGGGGATGGCCCACACCAGACCTACTGATCCAATTATCACTATCTTCTGAAAGTTCCTACCCCGTGAACTATAGAAAGGCCTCGTGGGTTGTTTTATGTTGTGGTGGTTTTATGTTGTTGTACTGCTTTGATGTTGACTTAAAGCTGGTCTTGGGCTGCTTCTGGACACAAGATAAAAATTGTCTTTAAACATAAAAGAAAATACTGCCCTAGGTTGTGGGAGTTTTTTCTCCTCTTGCCCTATGAACTCTTTTATTCTCCTTTCCCCTAAATATTTTCCCACATCGGCCTCTAAATAAAATCTTTAATAATAACTATTGAAACATGCTCATTATTAAGTACATTTATTATTCAACAAATTGTAAAAAATAAAATAAACTGAAGTTTGAACAAGTGTCACTTTTTTTTTACATGGTTAAAATTATGTAGCCTTTTCATTATAAAAAAATAGGTCCAATGTTTATTTTTAGCTTGTAATATGTTGTATATGTTGTAAATGCGTTTATATTTAAGATCTATACACAAGAATATGATTATAACCAATTTTCATCTCATGCCATTACTTTGGAGGCCAAGACATCTTTATGACAGAAGAACAGAAAAAGTACTACAATGCAATGAAAAAATTGGGGTCTAAAAAGCCTCAGAAACCTATACCTAGGCCAGGGGTAAGTAATATGATCTAGTCTACTCGCAACCAAAAAGTAATTTTAAATTAAGTTAATGGATAGAGAAAAAAGGAGAGAGGCTCATTTAGTTTGTTTGCTTTTTAATTCTCATACTGTTGTACAAGTAGTCCTCGAGTTACGACAATTATGCCCAAAACTTCTGTTGTTAAGTGAAATATTTGTTATATGAGTTTTGCCCCACTTTGCGACCTTTCTTATCACAGTTGTTAAATGAATCACTGAAATTGTTAGTAACACGGTCCTTAAGTGAATCTGGTTTCCCCATTGACTTTGCTCATGAGAAGGTCACAAAAGATGATCACATGACCCGGGGACACTGCAACCATCATAAATACAAGTCCGTTGCCAAGCATCTGATTTTTGAGCAATGTGACCATGGGAATGCTGCAACGATCGTAAGTGTGAAAAACAGTTGTGAGTCACTTTTTCAGTGCCGTTCTAACCTCAAACGGTCACTAAACAAGCTGTTATAAGTCGAGGACTACCTGTATGATTAGCTCCTTAGTTCAATTAAATTCTACTTAAACAAACATGCCCCCCATAGTCTCCATTAAATATTATTTCTTCTTCTGTACTTCAGAACAAATATCAAGGCATGGTGTTTGATTTTGTGACCCAACAAGTATTTGACATCAGTATTATGATTCTTATCTGCCTTAACATGATCACCATGATGGTAGAAACAGATGATCAAAGTAAACAAACAGAAGATATTCTCTACCGCATTAATTTTATATTTATCGTCCTTTTCACTGGAGAATGTGTCCTCAAACTAATTTCCCTACGCTATTATTATTTCACAATTGGATGGAACATTTTTGACTTTGTGGTTGTCATCCTTTCCATTGTAGGTAAGAACTATTATAACAATTTAAGCCTTCACATTTAGCTTTTATTTTTATTCAATTTCTGATACATGAATTCCCTACATAAACTATTCTTGTGGAACATATATACCTGCTATTTGGGTACTGTATGTTTTTTTGTATATTTGTAGTAAAAAGTTCATCATGATACTTTTGGCAACGTAATCTTAATCCAGGATGCAGATGGCAGACAGGTTGTTAGATCTCAAATAGAGATCTATCACTCTTTTTCCTCAATATGCTTTACCAACTACCTGCCAACCCACTTAAATCTGGCAGCACGTTAATGGGGTCAAAAGTTGTTATCTGAGAATACAAATTCCCCAACTGCTTTCTTCAAGAAGTGTTTGTTTATCCGACCATTAATCAAACTCAAAAGGTAAAATGCAGAGATTCAGGAACACAACACTGGGATAAGAGAATTTTGATAGATAATAGAAGGAGACATAATAGAACTGAAAAACCAGGAACTGCTGACTGTATCCCAGGTTCAAATCTTACATCTTTTTCCCTTCTAAGTGTCCGAATGGACTGAATGCAGTTCATTTCTCAGTTGACAGATCTGCATAATTCCTGTAATGGATCTATTGGCCTCAGGCTCTTTCTGTCTAACCTTTTGCTCTTCTTTTACTATTCCATGAGGACTTCCAAGCCAATTCAGAGTGCTGTGAGGCCTAAACTTTACTTCAAAAATTATGACTAAAGCTTGGTAGGAAGACCCTTCACATTGGCAAAATACCAGTATTGTGTTCCCGTTACACATAAAGAGTTTTGACATTAGCTAACCTGATAGTCTTAAACTTTGGGTCTTTTGAAAGAGAGATTCAGTGGTACATCTGTATAGGTTAATCTGTCTTGGAGGAAATTAAATCACTAAAAGCCTTGGTTGCCCCTTTTATTTAAATTGCCACAAATATTTAATCACGTAACAATGAAGCACAGCAAAACAGATGCCTGCCTTATTCTTTTTCTCTTGCAAGACACTTCATAGATAATAGTCAGAAGAGTAGCCAAATTCTGTTCAATCATCATTGCTGTTCATCGTGAGATAGTTAATTTTCCCTGCTTACAGTCTCATGCTCCATGAGGGCTGAATTTTAAAATTATCATTATATGTTAGAATCTTTAACACAAGAATTTTGTACACTTTTTGGAAGAAGTTACAGGGCTTAAATTAAAATGCATAAAGATCTTCTAGATGATTAATAGAGGTTAATCAAATAATTCAGTTTAGACAAGTTTATATGAACAATATAAAAACAAAACAAAAATATTGACAAATCTAAGTACTTAAAGTTAATTAACTAAGTTATAAAATGCCTTTGTAAATAAAATGTTAACTTATTAATTTATTCAACTATTGAGTATATGCATTGTGTGTAGATGAATCATACTTTTTTCCAGTTTTTAAATACATATGAACATCTAGTATTTTCATCTACATGTTAAATAATGTAGCATAGAAGACAAGATAGAGCTTGGTAATAGCCCGCAGGCCAAATACTACCAGGAGAGCAGGAGTCTACCATTACTTTTGATGATGGATTTAGGCTGTTCTAAGTCAGAGCCTTCTAAGCTCCAGCCTCAGACAGCATAATCTAGATCAGGGCTGTCAAACTTGTGGCCCACGTGCCAGATGTTTCACATGCTGGCCACGCCCATGCCCAGTTTAGCGAAGGGGAAAATACATCACATGATCCGCTGTGACGATGTGTAGCGAAGGGGATACATCACATGATCCGCTGTGACGATGTGAGTTTGACATCCCTGATCTAGAAGAATGCCATGGTCAATAGTCTCAAATATCCCTGAGATTATCCAAGACTAAGGGGTACAACTACTTGCCTATTCTTCCACCAGGGCAGTTATCAAGGCTTGCTTCTATCCCCAAACCAAACTGGGAACCACTTGTTTGTAAATTTAATTTAAGGCAGCTTCTGCAAAGACTTTCCAATAAGAGAAGATAAGGTTTGATGCTGATAAACAATGTCCCTGATTCTTTTGTTTAATTTTTAACAGGTATGTTTTTGGCAGACATCATTGAGAAATATTTTGTGTCCCCCACCTTGTTCCGAGTAATTCGACTTGCCAGGATAGGTCGAATCCTGCGCCTAATCAAGGGTGCAAAAGGGATCCGCACCCTGCTTTTTGCCTTGATGATGTCTCTCCCTGCCTTGTTCAACATTGGTCTCCTCCTTTTCCTGGTCATGTTCATCTACGCCATATTTGGAATGTCCAACTTTGCCTACGTGAAGAGAGAAGTTGGCATTGATGACATGTTCAACTTCGAAACTTTTGGCAACAGCATGATCTGCCTCTTTATGATCACTACTTCTGCTGGCTGGGATGGCTTGCTAGCACCCATCCTGAACAGCAGTCCTCCAGACTGCGACCCTAAAAAAGACCACCCGGGAAGTTCCGTCAAAGGGGACTGTGGCAATCCTTCAGTAGGGATTTTCTTTTTTGTCAGCTACATAATCATCTCATTTTTAGTTGTAGTCAACATGTATATTGCTGTCATTTTGGAGAACTTTGGTGTGGCAACTGAAGAAAGTGCTGAGCCTTTGAGCGAGGATGATTTTGAGATGTTTTATGAGGTCTGGGAAAAGTTTGACCCAGATGCTACACAGTTTATGGAATTTGAAAAACTTTCAGAGTTTGCAGCTGCTCTGGAGCCTCCTCTTCACTTACCTAAACCAAACAAGGTTCAGCTTATTGCAATGGACCTGCCCATGGTAAGTGGCGACAGAATTCACTGCCTCGATATATTGTTTGCTTTCACCAAACGTGTTCTGGGAGAAAGCGGAGAGATGGATGCTCTCCGCATTCAGATGGAAGACCGCTTTATGCAGTCAAACCCATCCAAAGCCTCCTATGAGCCCATCACAACGACCTTAAAAAGGAAACAAGAGGAGCTATCAGCTATCATTATCCAACGGGCCTACAGGCGTTATCGTCTGACACAAACAATAAAGCAAGCTTCCTTTTTAAATAACAAAAACAAAATCGAAGGGGGGGCTAGCCAACGTATTAAAGACGAATTCCTTGTTGACAAGATGAATGAAAACTCTTACACCGAAAAGACGGACATGACCATGTCAACAGCTATCTGTCCACCATCCTATGACCGGGTAACCAAGCCAGTTGAAGAAAAACACGAAAAAGAGGGCAAAGATGTACAAAAGAAAAAATAAAAATCTATGTGATTGGGTGACCAATTGTTTACAGCCTGTGTGGGTAATGTAGTTGTGTCAACAGAACTCCTCCAGGTGGTCTCTGCCAAACAGACAGTTTTTACAAATGTACTGTATTCCTAAGGCCAGTGCCTCTAACAAGACAGCAACCCCTTATCAAAACACAACTGTAAAATCTAGAAAGAATGACAGGAGGTTGCTGTTTTCATTACCAGCTGACACTGCTGAAGAGGAAAGAAAAATGGCTAATTAGACTGTAGGGACCAGTGAAAGGAGTTGAGGGGGAAAAAAATTAACTTTTCTTTGGTGTGTGCGTGCGTGAATGTGTGTGTGTGTGTGTGTGTGTGTGTTAAGCATACAACTCTTAGTACAGTCAGTGTATCTACTGTTTGCATTTCAACTGCCATATTTGTCATCTTTTTACAAAATCTGGGTTGGTGGATTCACCCTTTTCTTTGTTTCTATTCACACATTGTGACTATTTTTGTAAATGGGGTTTATGTTGGGGAAGGGGGTAAGTAGTAAATTACCAGTATGAGGCCCAGGTGTTCTATGTTATGACTCTCTTATATGCACACCAAAATGATTTGCATGGAGGCATGCTGCACTTCTCAATCACGCATGGGGGAAAAAGCATTTGGTTAGGAAGAACAACAGGTTTTCAACAACTCTGTTAACCCTGAAGGAATGTTCCATGTTGAGGTGCTTAACCCACAATAAACCAAATGGATTATTTTTGCACAGACAATTAAATCTCACAAGAACTGGAGTCGGAAATTACTGGTTTTATGTCCTGGTTGTTTGTCTTATCTTGTGTGGTGTCACTTACATCAGTGTGACCTCCAACGGTCCTCTCTTCCCCACCGGTCCCGAACAGACCCCCAACTCCATTATAATACATTTATTTATTTTTTTCTCCTGCAATATTGTTTAGCCATCTTCAGCTCTCAGCAGGGTTGCCAACATGTGTGTCTAATGAAGAGCCCTCTGTTGTGTAAATAGTCCTTTACTTGTGGTGCACGTTTGAGCAAATGAATAATGATCCGAGCACATTATGTATGTACCACAATAAGTTTAGTGTGCAAGCTTTCAGCAGGTAAAACGATGTATTCTGTACCATTATAGGTAGTTTGGATTCAATCAATGCATGTTTATATTGCCTATGCTTCTCTTCTTTAGACTGGCCAGAATCTTAAATACAGGGAGCAGAATGTCAGAGGTAAAGCGGGAAAAAAAAAGAGTTCAACAAGACCTCATCCCCTCCTATCATTAAGCAATATTGGAGAAATCTTTTTCTTTTGTTTGACATTTTAACATTTTAAGTAAACAAATCCAATGTATAGCCAAACTGTACAGAGTATACTGCAAATGCCTAAACCTGTTGAAAATAATGTGGGTAGAATTTTATAAGGAAATATAAATATTGTAAAGATCAAGTTGTGTTATTTTTGAGCATTATGTACATAAAATAAGAAAGAATTTTATCTTCAGGTTGATGTTGCAGCCTTTTAAGTTAGATTCTTTCCATAGCACTTTTTCATGAAAGAATATCAGAAAACAAGAAATGAAGAAGAGACGGGTAATTGTAGCTTTCTGCTTTTTAAATTGTACTTGCTAATATTTTCAAGATGCAATAATTCAATGATTTGTGAAAGAAATATCCCAATTTTGCTAGCTTCCAAACAGCTATTCTTTGCTGTAAGAAAAGGATATAAGATTTGGTTTAATATTTTTAGCTGTGCCTGCATCAGAAAATGTAGCATTTTTTTTCCTCAGAAACACAATGTTTTTCCTGGAATTATTTAATGCTAACTGTGTATATTTATTTGATTCCATGCTTTAGAAATGTTGCTAATATATCGGTATTTTTTCACAGAAAAGAATAGCAAAATTATATAACCAAATACATCCAGAAATTTTATGTTTCTTATATATGTTAAATATAGATGCTTTCTTTTAATAAACTATCAACTTATTGTATTGTTGAATTGCATGCAGGAAATGCTACTAATATTCTCAATAATGTTATACATAATTACCAATGTGCAAAAATAATAAAGATTACTTTTTTATTGTAATTCCCTTGGTTATTTTTCATCTCTAAAATAAAAATGAAATTCAGTCTCTGTCATAAATAAGAATGTAACTAAAATGTTAATAAACATGCTTACATGGAACAAAGTCCCACCGATATTAGAAAGTTTCCTATGAAAGAAGAGAACACAGAAATTGCATGGCAGCGTTTGGTGTCATGTATGTGGTTCCCTGAATCCAACATTAGAGATGCTGTATTCAATTTTCACAGATCATCATTTCAAGCACGAAACAGTCCCAGGCCATCACTTACTTGCTCCAAGAGGGAAAGCTGAATCATCACTGACCATCCCTGTGCCTGTGGATACCAGCCTATCCAAGAGACTTATTGGCATTCCCCCAAACTCTTTGCCCCACCTAACCTTAAAGTTTTAAAAGTTCTTTTAAATGAAAAGCTGATGCCAAAAAACATCGTTGAAAATAAAAATGGAAGGTGCTTGCATTTGTGCACAATTTAGAAGTAATCCTACTTTCTTCCCCAGGAACAAGTAAATCCAGACAAGAATGAAAGCATATGGTGTAGTGAGAAGGGTCACTACATTATCCGTGAACATCATGAGCAGTGATTTTGGGCCATCAATCCCCAAAATCGAAAGATCGTATCAACTCGAGTATGGATCCTGCACTTTCGGGAATTGGGACTTAATTTGTCAAAATGTATTAGAACAAATGCATCAGTGCATTATACCCGAGACTAATTAAGTGGGGCGGGGGGAGGGTGGTTTCCGGTAAGACCGATCTATCAGGGCAACTTGGCTTGCCAAATTATGGGACAGAGAATGGTCGGTAAACGTAAATTCAACGTCTAAGACTAATGTATGAGATTAATTAAATGTCTTTCTTGCCATCACGTATTTTCTACCTGTTCCACTGAATTATCTGAGTTTTTGTGCTTGGCCACATTTAGTGAAATACGTAACAGAAATGTGTAATCCTTGTGCAATATAGAAAAGTGATTTTTAGAAAAATAGTAATTTCAGTTCGAAAAACAAGGGCTTTTCCTCCTAGCCAAAGGCTGCTGGAAATTCTATGTATGTGTTGGAAGCTAGTTCACTTTATTTGCCAAAACATCAACAGCTACTTTAAAAGTTGCCTGAAAGTAGTGACTCCATATATTGCTATTATTCAGCACACAGGTATTCCTTGACTTATAACCATTCAGCGATGATTACAAAAAGGACTGAAAAATGTAACTTATGACTGGTTTTCAAAAGACTGTTGCAGCAACCCCATAGCCGTGTGATCAAAATTAAGGGACTCAGCAGTTGGCATGTATTGATGATAGCTGCACTGTTCTGGGATCATGCGATCATCATTTGCTACTTTCCCTGCCAGCTTTGGATAAGCAAAGTCAATGGGGGAAGCCAGATTTTCCTAACAACCATATGATTCACTTAACAACTATGGCAAAAAAGATAAAATGGGGCACAACTCGCTTAACTTCTTTGCTTAACATTAACAATGGAGATTTTGGGCTCAATTGTGGTCATAAGTCGAGGACTACCTGTATTAGAACTGAGGAAATAACAATTATTAAGTTAAAAAAATGCTCTAAAGAATGGGCAAAACTTTGCAAATTAAACATAAGGTAATTTTTGTTTGACTAGATACATCTGAGGAATTGTCCCTTTTTAAAAGGCTTTTTTTTTGGCAATATTACAAAGACAAAAATATTTCCCTACTGATTGAGGGGGGGGAAAGGAAATATTGCACTAAGTATGAATTAAAACAGTTTCATTCCTTGATGAGGGTTTCTTTTCAGGATGGAAAATCAAGTTGTAGACCACATGCAGCAGGAGTTCTGCTCTGCCCAAGAAATAATATAAACTTCCCTCAATTGAAAAAAAAAAGCTTCATGGGGGAAAAAAGGTATTTTGATTTTATATGTCAAGGGTTCTTGTTGTTTTTCTTTGCTAAGAAATACATTGTCATGAGCCAGAATTGTGTCCGTCAGTGGAATGAAACAGGGTAATTTCCTCTCCCCATTATTACTCCCATTTTTATTTTAATCAAATTGCAATGAGCATCCATCAACCCTGTAAGGCAAATTTGAAGGCTATGTTATGTGCTTTGGGGAAGGTGGGGAAGGAGAGAAGGAGGAATACATTTGCTTCAGTGCAAGAGATGTCTGCGCCCTTCCTGGTTTACACCAGTCTTCTCCAATTTGATGCCATCTGGTGTCTGTATTACTGTATTTCCAGCCAGTGTAGTTGGGAGATGGAGAGAGGTAATCTTTATTGAACTGATGAGTGAATTAAACAGTCTACATCAGGGGTGTCAAACTTGATTTCATTGAGGACTGGGTCAGGGTTGTTTGACCTCGGGGGGGGGGCAGAGTGGGTGTGGCCAGCTCTATGTCACTTGTGTCGGGGGCACCTGTGGTGGTCCGAGCACTCTGCCAGCGAAAACGGGCTCCTGAGCTCCATTTCCGGCTGCGATGGCCTCCTGTAACTCTCTGTCAGTAAAAATGAAGCTCAGAGAGGAGGCACGTGTGGCAGTCCCGAGCTCTGTTTTCGCCGGCAGAGGCACCGCGGGCCAATCTTTCGCTGTTTCCTGAGCAGCACCACAGGCCAGATCTAAGTACCCCACGGGCTGGATCCGGCCCCCGGGCCTTGAGGTTGACACCCCTGGTCTACATAATAATTAAAAAATGAACATGTGGGAAGCCCTAACCTAAGAAAGAAAGCATTGACATACTGTAGAAAAGGCAGTAAAATGTCTTTAAGCCTAAAATATTTCTAAGACATCAACAGATGTGCATATAATATTCATTACAATACAGTCAATATGGACATCTGGACATTAAAAGTCTAACCTAAATGCTAAGTGGTTTCCCACCTTATGGCCCTCAACTTCCATAAACGTTTTTGCTTTCCCATTGTTTAGGGTTCAGCTATTTTATTTCTCCTCAGTGTTGAGCTCTGCTGTTCTGAATTGTCCATGACAAATTACTCTAACTTTTATGTGTGCAACTATTGTAGGACATTAATGTTATTTTAATAGAGTTATTACCTTTCTCTCTCTAAGCAAGCTCATGTTGGGCTTTGAAGAAGCAAGATAGTTTATTAACACTTATGAACTTTGGTGCTGGAGAAGACACCTGAGAATACTGTGGAAAGCCAAGAACAAACTAAGGTGGTTTATTGAACAAATCAATTCACATTCTCACTTGAGGCACAAATAACCAGGTTTGAATGATCCTACTTTGGACACATTGTGTGAAGACCTAGTTCTTTGTAAAAAGCTCTCATGCTGGGAAGGAGACAGAAGAAGACAACAACCAGCAGCAAGGGGGATGGACTCAGTTACAAGTGGAAGATATGAAAGCCCTGGATCTTGCCTGCTGATCTACCTCCCTTCAATTTAACAGGCACATCACCAGGAGAAAGGAAGAAAAAAACATTGCCCATCATCCATTTACTCTTGCTTATCTTTCCATTATTAGCTCTCCTGAATGCTTTTCATAGCCTTTTAAAGCCAGAAACCTTTCTCTCACTTTAAAGCTTTATTCCCTTCTTCCCTTAATCTTAAATTGTCAGGGATGCTGTTTGAGATCTGGCCCTCCGTATTTGCTTCTATGCTAAGTTATTGGATCTCAATGGCCCTGAGCTTTGGCTATTTCTTCTGAATGCCAAATGGAGTTGTAATCAATTTGGCCTCATTCATAATCTGATTATGGATGAGGTGACCAATTTGAGATGCATAACTGAGATCTGGGTGGACCCCTCTTAGAAATATGCTCACATGGGTTTTGCACCAGAGGGAAGAGGGTGGGGAAAGGCATTTAGACTTAAGTCTCTCTTTTGGCCAAGTCTTGTTTGGGAGAAGCAGGGTCCCTGAATCTGCATATATGTTTCTGCATTCACATCTTTCCACATTTTCCAAACTCTTTGCTTTTTGTCTTCTTCTCCATTCTGTAGGTGGCTTTGCCCTTTCATCAGAAGGTCCCAATAAAGATTTCCTTGATATCTCCCCATGATCTGGGAAGAACCTGTTTATTTCATTTCTTTTATTTCATGATGTATTACCTATTTCCCCTTGTTTACCTGCATAACTTTCCCTCTGCTCCTTCTCCAGTTGGGCTCCTAGATTCTAAGAATTTAAGCTATTTCCTTGCTCCTTATGACAAATTCCCTACCAAGTGGCATCAGCTCACTCCCCTCCCCCACTTTACAACACCCAGGTCAATTCCCCCCAATAAATAAATGCATGGCAAAGTGCATTAATTAATTAGATGTAGAGGCTGCCCGATTCCATACCACTCCATGCAGCTTACAAACAATAAAAGGTAATATAGTAAACAGTAACAGCACAAACCATGTGCGTCCCGAAAAGACCATTCACCAGGCATAAAATCCTAAATGAGATTAATAGCCAACCCAGGGAAACAATTAGGTTTTCAAAGATTTTCTGAACAGCAGCAGACTAGGAGTCATGCAAATCTCCGGAGGACACTGCAATAATAACAAATGGGGAAATGATAATTCATAACTGAAAGTGGCTATATTTTGCAATTAATCAGAATAAAATATCATGCAGGCACACAGCAGCAGCAAATTAGGCAGAGAATCGAAATAAAGGCGTGCCAAGGGAGAGGTATATGGCACATATTAGATGCTCAGAGACTGCGTCTGGGGCTCCAGCTTCAATTGGGTGGCTGAGTTTGAACAATTACTTTTGAGTAAGGGAGCTTATAGCGCATGTAAATGATCGGGCTCAAATTATCCTACTTCGGACCATTTTGAGAATCTCTGGGAAAGGCTGTGTCGCTGGGAAAGGCGGAACGAAAAAGAAGACGGTTCACCGGTGGAAGAGCTGAAGGGACCAGGTTAGGGAATGGATCCGTCGCGGAGAAACATCTGCGCGGCTGCTTAAGAGTCGACAACGACTGGAGGGAGCACCATCAATCCGCTTGGATACAGCGCCCCCCTCTTAGGCGAGAAAAAGATAGGGCATCCTGTAATTCTTACGTAATTTTGTAATTTAAAAACAATACTTTTAAAATGCTCATGAAATCAATCAAGATCGCTAGGTTAGCGCGCTTTTCCCCCCACTTCTTTTCCTTTTTTTTTTTTTAAAAAGGCCCGCCGTCGTCTTTGTGTGCACACGCACCCAACTGAATAAATTCCATGGGCGATGGGTCTTGACAGCAACCTCTCGGACGCACCGTTCCGAGGGTCAGGATCCCGCGCAAGAACCCCGAGAAAGGCTGGGAGGGAG